>WWET01003248.1:151667-164037 GCA_011038615.1 Limnodynastes dumerilii | reverse complement strand
TCTCTCCTCCTATTGGTTAGTTACATATACTGTACATGAATCCAGCATTTCATAGCTTTTAGAATAATGACATTAATATATTCCATGCAGAATTATGAATTATTATTTTCTTGTGAATTCTGGTTCATAAATTACCTTTTTGCTTTTCGCTTTCCTTTTAAAGAGCGTGAAGCGTTTCAGGCTGTCTTCATAGGATAATTATGTATGCTGGTGGCCGCGTGGCTAATAAGTCACCTAGCTGCGCGTAATTAAGCATCAGTAGCGGCCCTTGCTCTGTATTCTTGCTTAATTAACTTCAAAAGCCACAGTCTCAAAGAGGAGCATTATAGGAGATGATGCTGTTATTGATTTGTGCTGTAGCCAGGGGGCTCAGAGCAAGTTAGCAAAGGTGATGGTTATGAATATATAAAGAGATCATGCACCCGGCCAGGCTCAGGAACATTCTCTTCCTATGGATGTCAGTGTGGAGTCAGTGTTCCGATTGACATTCTGTACATGGGGAAGTCATAGGAATCTATAGCAGCCAGCTGGGCAGGGCACGGATTGGGAACATAAAGTGACCCTGGATAAAAGAATCAGCAAGAGGCCCCATTTGTGTGGGATCAATATAGGCAGAAAAGTAGTAAGAGCGGTGCAAATATATCGTGTGAATGGACTATGATCAATTGGATGGAAAAGTGTTATCAAACGTAATATCTGACTACAGTAAAATGAGTCATAGTGGCCTCTATGCAATTCAGACAGCATTGACCACCACCTAATACAGAGTGCACCCTAGTGACCACCACCTAATACAGAGTGCACCCTAGTGACCACCACCTAATACAGAGAGCACCCTAGTGATCACCTAATACAAAGAGCATCCTAGTGACTACCACCTAATACAGAGGGCACCCTAGTGATCACCACCTAATACAGAGAG
Organism: Limnodynastes dumerilii; assembly: GCA_011038615.1. Taxonomy (NCBI): domain Eukaryota; kingdom Metazoa; phylum Chordata; class Amphibia; order Anura; family Limnodynastidae; genus Limnodynastes; species Limnodynastes dumerilii. The sequence continues at coordinate 163,115 of WWET01003248.1, read as the reverse complement.
CACTCTAGTGATCACCTAATACCAAGAGCATCCTTGTGACTACCACCTAATACAGAAAGGACCCTAGTGATCATCACCTAATACAGAGAGGACCCTAGTGATCACCTAATACCAAGAGCACCCTAGTGACCACCACTTAATACAGAGCGCACCCTAGTGACCACCACCTAATACAGAGTGCACCCTAGTGATCACCACCTAATACAAAGTGCACCCTAGTGATCACCACCTAATACAAAGTGCACCCTAGTGATCACCACCTAATACAGAGAGGACCCTAGTGATCACCTAATACCAAGATCATTCTAGTGATCACCACCCAATCCAGAGAGAATTATAGTGATCAACGCTCAATAGAAAGAGCATCCTACTGACCACCACCTATTACAGAGAGCATTCTAGTGACCCCCACCCAATACAGAGAGCATTCTAGTGACCCCCACCCAATATAGAGATCATCCTGGTGAGCACTGCACAATACAGATAGCATCCTAGTTACCACCACCCTATACAGAGAGAATCCTGGTAAGAACCACACCACGCATTACATCAACCTAATGACCACCATCCAATACAGAGAGCATCCTGGTGAGACCCACCCAATGAAGAGAGTACCCAGTGAATGCCACACATACATGACAAAAAGTTTTAACTGTGACATAAGATCACATCGGTGTCATAGTGGATTATGAGCAGATAATGTAAGTGAAAAAAAGGGGATCAGGAGTGGAGAGAAAGACCTGAGGAGACCAATGAGGATGCCTGGAGAGATGGACGAGGAGGCCTGGAAAAAATGGAAGAGGGAACCTGAAAGGTGGAAGTGGAGGCTGGAAAGATGTATAAGAAAGCTGGTTGGACATAGGAGGAGGACTGTGGAGTTGGTGGAGGGGTCTTGGGGATAGACAGAGGTGGGGAGATGTATCTGATTTTTTGTAACTTCAATAAAAAGAGCTTAGAAAATTGTCTAGAATTCCAGGGGCAGAAATAATTTTATATTAGTTAGATGGAACCTCAGAGTTTCATTTATTAATGAAAACACAATTTCTCTCTCTTCAGATAACCTCTGTGTTGCAGAAATTGCTGTCAGGCATATTCAGTGAGTGAACAAACCTGTGATAAAGCTGTTCCTCTCCTTTAAAAAATAGGACAGGTCGTCTTTTATTTGGCTTTATTAAAGGTGCCCCACACTAAGGATGTTTTGGGAACCCTGCTCTATACATTACTGTCACTTTGTGGAATTACTTAGGACCAGATTGGCTAAACCTCTGATCAAGAGCTGTTATGAAATTACCGGTCCTGGAAAATCCTGATTTGCGATAATGAATACAATCCGCACAGTGTGGGTAGAGAGGACTGACCGATGATGCGACCATGAAGCTGTCTGGTCTCACACTTATTTGTGTTGACTGCAGAGAATGTGTAGGAAACCCTTCAGCTTATCAGTGGAACACAAACATCTCTAATCAGCAGCTTATTCTCAGCTGATGAAGTGTGGCAGGGTGAGAAGTAATCAACAACATGTCCTGTACGTAATGAATGTAGGGTGTTATAACCCAGTGATAGAAATATCTCACGGCCAACTTCACTCAACTATCCCACCGATAAATAGAGACACCAGACTCCAGGCCTTATTCAGAGATCCTGTTTTAACGAAAGTTCCGTGCGTATTTTTAGGATCGGATCGATTTTGCATCAACTGCGCATGCGTAGTAATAGTGATACGCCATCTACGTTGAAGTTAAGGTCAGAAATGGCTAAGGGACAGACTTGTGAATCGGGCGGGGAATAATGCGACCCTAAGTGCTGCGGAAATATACGGACCTAAGGATTTGCATAGAAATGGGCGGGGGGAGGCATTGAGATGAGGGAAAGTGGGCGCGCTTACAGAGTTAGAGCCGGTAATATACGCAACTAATACACATAAGGCCGGAAGTGAATGCGGCCAGATAGGGCAAGTCTATGGAGGTGGAAGTTTAGATCCGGCCGGAGGTTGCGAGCGGAGTGACTGTTTATTCTGGTGGGAGTAACCTGCTCCGACCTGCCACTTAGTTGCGTATATTTGCGGCCCGATCGCCGACGGATCTCTGAATACGGCCCTTCATCATTATTTTTCCACAACTTCAGATAGACATAAGGGTTTAGGACCAGATGCAGATTCCCGCACACTTTACGTACATGCGGCAATCTGTTTGTCCGAGAGAAAGGGGTGAGAATAGGATCGTGCTCCCTCCCACACTGTACACTTAGCATGCTTCCCCCTGCCCACTTTATCTTTTCCTAGGAAATAGGCTCGTACGGAACAACGTTCCGTCCGATACTTGCTATGCTAGTGTTACAATCATAACATCTGGATGGTGCATGTGCCCTCCAGTCAAATCAGGCCACTTACACACCTTCCGTCCGTAAGTGACCTGACGTTATCAGGTCTGGATCCGGCCCGTAGTTAAGTATGTTATTGGTTTACAACCTCTAGATTCTGTATGTATGGTTAATATAGCCAATGACTTGACTGCAGCAGTGTAGGTTGACCAAATGACTTGGTTAAGGGTGTGGCAGTAATACTGTGAAGATACTGGTTGGCCTTCCAGTTGTGTCTTACTATGCCAGGAAAAACTATCCCAGTACCTTCTAAGGATCGGGCAAAGGCAGCTAGAAAAGGACAACAGAATATTTATTGTAAGAAAAGGAACCATCACTAGAATTCTATATGCAAACAGTAAATAAATGCCATTATCTGTTCCTTTCCCCTCTGCCTTAATGAGCTTCAGTCACCTGGATGTCCTGACTTGCTGAATCCCAGCTGCTTGGCCAATGCAACAAGCGCCTCCATCTGACATCGTAATGGCTGGCCAGAGTCTGTCCTTCAAGGTCCAACTGCCCAGTATGGTCATATTCAAAGGGCCCGATTCAATTAGCTTCTTCACATCCGCGGCAAATTGAATCCGGCCCAAAGTGTTGACTTGTCCGGGCTGAGCCATTTGAGGTTTTTTTTTAACTGATTAATACTGGCATGTTTCTAGTGAACCCAGTGGTGCCAGTCTGTGAATGAGCTGGTGTGCCATAACCATACCAGTAGGCCATATGAACACCTAAGTAGCTTCGGCTACTTAGGTGCATAGTTTACCTAAATTACTTAATATGTGTATGTAGTAGGTCATTTATGCAATCTACGTACCAGTTAGCTACGTAGATTTTCTCCGTGTGGTCTTTAGAGACTGCACGGAGCAGTTTAGTAGGAAATAGCTGGCGTAAAGCCGAAGGGGGGAATGATATAGATTATCCGGGGAGGGCAGGGGGGAGATGGGGAGAGACATTGTCTGTGCGTAGTTTTCTTCTTAAGAAGGATACTATACACGGTTACTCATAAGTGCCATAAGATAGCTAAAAACGGGGAACGGGTTACGGACAAGACCAGTGAGTTAGGTGCAGATCTGTCCACACCAAATTCACTCTTAGGTGTGAATAAGACCCAGTATCATAGACTGGCAGTTTAATGATGAGTCTATATGACTGAAATGCCAGTCATATAGACTTACAGGACTCCTCATGCGTTCCCTTGGATGGTGCTCCCTTGGCCCATGTGCAATATTCATCTGAAATTTTAGGATCATTTCTATTCTCCTGTAAGATGTGGAGGCGCGTTAGCTGGTTTTGCAGTTTTAATGAAGTCTGTATTGGCTTCTGTTGTGGGGCATCATGGGAATTCAGCAGAGCTAAAGTTTGCCAGAAGTTTTCCTATCACTCCTTTGTCTGTTTTGCTGAAGTCGAGTCTTCCTCTTAATGTCCGTGATCATTAAAACTTTTTTAGAATAAATATTCAGCAACATCCTTTAGGTAATCTCACGGTAGGAAGGCGTCTTTGTCAGGAGGTGAAAAGATTTTACTTGACATAAAATTACCTCTGGTGTAGACCGGAGGCGACGAAAACCATCAAACAATAGTGAGATGGATGAGTTGTCATGAAAACATATGTGCGATTTATTGCTTCCCTGTATTTTTAATTTCTATACGAAAGTAGAGTTGACTATTAGAAAATTATCTCGCAGACGGCCTTTGCATTCGTTATTTCTTCCTTTTCAAGACATTTTTGCTGCTACAACGATGTACAAAAGATGAAAATGAGCTATAAGGCTTCAGATTCTTATCTTCCCATAGCCACAGATAGAAGTGGACTGGAGCAGCAGCATAAATGAGCAGTTCACACAAAGAATCGCATTGGTGATGAACACTTTGGGTCTTGCTAAGGGCCTGATCAAGAGGCACATAGAGAGCAGGCTGCTGGTACTACAGTGACAGCCCTGCCCTGAGAGAAGGGCCCCGCTCTAAGCTTGAAGAAATCAGGGTGTTTCTATAAATAAGATGGCTAATTTTGCATGTTGATATGGGTGTAATATACATTCGTACACTCAACAACTTAGGTTTACAAGGTATGAATATCGTACACAGTATAACCCTAACCCACGGCATGTTCCAGTTGAGTTCAGAAGCTTCGATCAGGTGTCCCAGGTGAGTGTTGATCTCCCAACCAATGAACAGGTAGGCTTAGAACTGTCAGCCGTATCCCGTAGACATATATATTATGTAAAGGCATTGACATTTGTCAAATCCATCATTTCTTTTGTGGAACATGTCTATTATACGCATTGGGTTATATGTATCTCATGCAGTGGCATTACATTTACTTGTTGCTTCAATAAAAAATATATGAATGTAGCAATGATCAAACCTCTGAATGTGTATCCTGCAATCTGCCACCATGCAATGCATACTTAAGCTGGCCATACACTAGAGTGATTATTGGCCCGATCAACCAGTTATCAGGTAATCAGGCCAATAGTCACCGCTGTGAGTGGACAGGACAGATTTTTCAAATGGCCAATAAACGCTCAGGCTGAATCGCCCCCTCTTCTGCTAGGATTATCGGTTCCAGAAGGAGAGGTGTATGGTGCCAATAACAGGACCTTTTCCTTGGATAGATACAGTTGTGCTCAGTTAAACCTCCCCCAAAATCAGGGATGACAGGCCCACCTGCTGGGGAAAGTTGAATAGGGCTTTAGAAATCATTAAACCTTTGTTTGTATTCCAATTTGCAGCTACTGACTTCCTGCAGAGATCAGACAATGGAGCTGACATCAGCCCATTCAATGTCCTGTAGAAAGAGTGNNNNATGTCCTGTAAAAAGAGTCTCTGGCTTATCCTTTGAATGGGTGATGTCAGCTCCACTGACATATCCAGGAAGCCAGCAGCTGCTAAAAGGTAAATAAACAAAGTTTTAGTGGTGAACTAATGGGCTCTAAACTAGCTTTCCTACCATGTCCCAAAATGAGCATTATGACTGGGAAAGCTTTTTCTAAGCCCATCTGTAATCGTCCCAGTGTATAACCAGCTTTACTCTCCTGAATAAATCAAGGCATATGACACCACCAAGAGAAATGTAGTGTGCAAAAAAGGAAAATGGCTGAATCTAGTAAATGTAAAAAATAATAAACATTTTGATTGAAATACAGATAAAGTTTGAGAAAAGACTGTTAGAAAATGCAACAACATTTTATGTTTTTAAAAGGAAATGAGCAAAAAGAAAAAAAATTCCAAAAACGCAGAAAAATAGACGATGATTAATTTTGTAACTTTGATGATTGTTAGCAGTAACTTTTTTTAGCCAATCACCTTGTGTCGCAAAAGCACATATGTAGCTGTGAGCAAATCATTCAAGATCCATGAAATGCGTTGAAAACTACAAGAATGCTATACAGAAATGGTGTATGTTATGTGTTGTAGCTGTTATCTAACACGTGGAATGATGGGATCTGTAGGCTGTGGGACCGAATTTGCGCATTTAAAGAACTTTCGACTTTTTGAAGGCGGAAAAAACAAGTCTAAAGATTTCTCTTTTTCTATCTAAGTTTGTATACAAAATTAGCCCATCCTAAAAACAGCAGTTAATAAGGGACGTGGAATAATAGGAATGAATGCTCTCAAGAGCACAGCAAGACACTGCGTCTGCATTTAATATTAAGCACACTGTGTTCTGATGATTCAATACAAGCTGCATAATGAGGATCCTGCTCTAAAGCTAAAAGTGGCAGAAACCAGATTATTGCAGTTCCTGCATTAGACAATTTCTTATTTAAATGTTAATAATACCTGTTACATTATACAGACTTTCTGGGGGGCTCTAAAAGTTCTCTACCTAGAAACGTAGTTTTTCTATACAGAAGTGGTGAAAATTGTGACCTATACCCCGTTCACACTGAGCCAAAAACCCGGGATATTGCCGGGACAAGCCCTGAAGACCCGGGTCGTGGCTCAGTGTGAACGGGTGCGCCTGCTGCTACTGAATTACGGGAATTAGACCCAGGACATTTGGAGAGTTATTCCCGGGTCTCACTGAAAGAAGCTGATTGGGGGGACCTCATCTTTGTATGCCAAAAAAAAAGTCCCCTTTAAATGACCTCATCTTTTGTCAGCCAATCACTGCTCTTCTTGTGATGACTCACACTAATACCAGGGCAGACCCATGTTCAGTGTGAACGGGCCTGACCCGGGAATTTCCCGTGTCTAAGCAGCAGTGTGAACGGGGGTCTCGGGAGCTGGGCTGATGTGTGCACCCTGCAATAACCCGGGTCTAATGACCCAGGATTCAGACCTGAAGGGGTTTTCCCAGGTCTTACATGGGACTAGTGGTAATGTGAAAGGTCCCGTGTTGTTTTTTCAACCCAGGTCCTTCTCAAAGACACCTGATTTGACAGATTGCAATAGTAAACAAATCTGTAGCAGGGAGCTGTGTGCAGGGAGAGGAGGCTGCATTTTTTTAGTACTTATAGGTCTCCTATCTGGTCCGTCTGCCTGCAGCTTCACTATTCACTACCACCTGTGGGCTGACCAGAAAGGAGACTTGCAAGTACTAAGTTCATAGTGGCGAATAGTGGAACTGCAGGCACACAGACCATAAAGTAGACTTATAAGTACTAAAAAAAAATGCAGCCTGTCCCCTTTCAGGTCCTTTTTTTTTTTTTTAAGTTCCGCAGTTTATTAATAAAGTTCCCTTCATTATTTTCAACCAATAAGAGCTCCTCTTTAGGCTGATTGACAGTTGCTTATCAGGGCAGTCCTGGGAAATTCATGGCACATGTGAAAGGATCAGACCCAGGAATTTCTCGGGTTTTTGTGGACTTATAACACTGCTTTTTTTTTTGACCCGATATTTCGCCCAGGAAAAACCTACAAGGATGGTGATGTGAAAGCGGTATAACATAAAATATTGACTTGTTGTATGTTTTATTTTGTTCCTTTACAACTTCTTGAAGCCATTTACATTATCCCACCCTGAAACTGCTAATTATATTTAAAAGCAATACAAGCAGACCCTCCAACATGGCCCATTCCTTTAGGTACAAAATACTCTGTTCCGGAACTCTCAACTCTCAGTCAGTTACAATGGAATCCACCATGGTTGAAGAGATGTTTTCTGTACAAGTAACACAAGAAGAAATCAGCGCCTAGACCACGCCCACAGCAGTCTCAGCCCACACCCACCTCAGTTTCAGACCACACCCACACCAGTCTCAGACTACACCCACACCAGTCTCAGAAACACCCACACCAGTCTCAGACCACACCCACACCAGTCTCAGACCACACCCACACCAGTCTCAGACTACACCCACACCAGTCTCAGACTACACCCACACCAGTCTCAGAAGCACCCACACCAGTCTCAGAAGCACCCACACCAGTCTCAGTCCCCATCCACACCAGTCTCAGACTACACCTACACCAGTCTCAGACCACGACCGCCACTTACCACAACCTAGTTTAAGCACACAGTATATCACAGGCAGTCACGGCCCATTCAGATCTGAGCACAACTCGAGCTACGGCGGCTTGTGTTCTGAGGGGTGTGTGGAGGGAGATATGGGGTGGAGGGACGTACTTAGTGCAGGGTTGCTGACTCTCCCGGAATATCCGAAATTTGGGCAGTATACCGGGAGAGCCGGCAAAGCTACTGCAAGCCCCACCAGCCATCAATCACTACTGTAATCCCTAGCGTTACTTGGGATGAGCGAGGCTTGATGATGTCATCAAGCCCCGCCCATCCCCTGAAACGCTAGATTACAGGAGTGATTGACAGGGGGTGGGCTTAATGACACGATTTGCATAAATCGCATCATTGAGTCCCACCCCTTGCAGAAATCTGTGGCTTCCCTCCGGGTTCTCCCGGAGGGAAGCTCTAATAAGTCGGCAACCCTGACTTAGTGTGCAGTAACGGGCCAAGTAAGTGCGCTCGATCTAGAGCTGAACACAGTTGTAACAAAGGACTGTTTACATCAACACATTCACAAGTGCAGGGGTCTCATTTTCCGCTTCCTGTTTCAAACCCTTGTGTTAGGATGTAACACTCCAAATGCATTGCAAAGTGTCAATAATCCCTCGTGATATATTGTGCATTTATTTCATCATTTCTACTTAAACTAAAAAATTTTAGCAAAATTTCCAAATTTACAATTTTGGTTTTAGTGTTTTGTATATTACAACTGAGGTGTTCGCACTATTCATAACATCTGTTTACAGGTTACAGTACAATGTACTTCCCTATGTCTGCGCAGCTGCAGTAAGCATGGCTGCTGGGTGCACTACCTTTAAAATGCATCTATGGCAGGCACGGTGTGATCCGGTTGGTGCTCGCTTATGAATCGCTGGATAGAAGAGTGTTGATCAGTCAACGCTGTCAGCTTACTGACTGTCGACTCAACGGGATGCAGTCTCCGGTTAGAAAATTGCATTTAAAAAAACCAGACAGTCGCAAGTTCATTTTCGGCTACTTGTATTGCAAAAATGTTACAATTTTAAAAGTTTTAATAATAAATGGGTAAACACGCCGTTCAGCCGGAAACCTCTGCCGCCGACCCATCAACCCACCGCATACCCATCGCACTGGGCCGAAGGTGAAATAAAGACAGGTAAAACCTAATTCTTCTTTTTTTTTGTTGATGAATGGGTAAGTATGCCCATCGGAAACCACCGCAGCTCCGGTGCACCAACCGGATTGGTGAGTAGGAGTGTATGAGGAGTACTAGGGTTAGGCTGTGGGGTGAGGAGTCTTAGGGTCAGGCTGTGGAGAAGGGAGTCTTAGGGTTAGGCTGCGGGGAGGGGAGTCTTAGGGTCAGGCTGTGGGGAGGGGAGTCTTAGGGTCAGGCTGTTGGGTGAGGAGTCTTAGGGTCAGGCTGCGGGAAAAAGAGACTTAGGGTTAAGCTGCAGGGAAGGGATTCTCAGGGTCAGGCTGTGGGAAGAAGGGTTGGGAAATACTCTGCTGCCTCTTCGCCCTGGGAATGATTGATTGCTTCTGGTCAGCGAGGTAGAAGCAATCGATTTCCCAGGCACTTCGATTCTTCCTGGGAGAAAACGGTTCTTTCGAGAAAGCACCATTCTATACAGAGACCCCCACCCAACTCAACAAACCCCACTAATAGCCAAACCTTATTTGCAATTGCAACTAATATTTGTAACAATCTTAAATTGGACTACTAACTTAAACCTGGGTCTTAAAGTAAATATGGAAATAACTAGCGTTAACTTAAGATAAAATAAGGCAATACAAATAATGAATTACTTTTTATAGTGTGTAAAAGAAAGCTCTGTTCATAAATCTCTTAAGGTGAGTTGTTGGTTATCAATCATCCTATTGGACCATTAATATTTAAATAGCAGATTCTATATGATCTTTCTCTTTCGTTTGAAGAAGTTTATGCTGTTTGATAACAAGTTTATAAAGGAGTGAAAAAAAGTTTATCTCTACTGTATGTTTTAAGCTGTAAACATTCTTTCCATATAAATGCACAGAGTGAGGAGGAGAGCATGGACAGAACAGAGGAGTCAGTGTGGACAGAGCAGAGGAGAGAGAATGGACAATGATGAGATGGTGGATAGAGCAGAGGAGATAGTGTGGACAGAGCTCAGGGAAGAGCACAGAAGGAGTGGAGGAGAGTGTACGGATAGAGAGAAAGATAGAGCGAAGACAGAGCGAGGAGGAGAGTCTGGACAGAGCAGAGGAGGAGAGCCTGGACAGAGCAGAGGAGATAGTGTGGACAGAGCGAAAGAGAAGAGCATGGAGGGAGTGGAGAAGAGAGAATGGATAGAGAAAAAGACAGAGCAGAGGAGTCAGTGTGGACAGAATGGAGGAGCAGAAGAAAAACTTGGACACAGCAGAGGAAAGTGCGAGGACAGAACAGAGGAGAGAGCGGGGATAGAACGGACTAGAGAGTGAGTATAGAACGGAGGAGAGAGCAGGGATAGAGGGGAGGAGAGAGCATGGACAGTACAGAGAAGAGAGCGAGGATAGAGCAGAGGAGAGATTGAGGACAGAGCGGAGGAGAGAGCATGGACAGTGCAGAGAAGAGAGCGTGGACAGAGCGGAGGAGAGATTGAGGACAGTGCGGAGGAGATAGCGTGGACAGTGCAGAGGGGAGAGTGTGGACGGAGGGAACCCATAAATTTTCAGATTCCGCATGTTGTAAATATGGAGTACACAGGGAATGCCTACACTGAAAACAAATGAGAGGAAACACCTACACTGACAACTGACTAAGAGGGAACGCCCACTTGTGAACTAAACCCAGACATCTGCTTGATGTGTCATTGGGTCGGATCCAGACTTCTGCAAAGTGAGCATTTTTCAATGCTTCACACCAGAAAAGCCCACTACAAACATTAACACAAAAGCACAAAAGAAAATGATCTTTCCCATTTAAAGATCTTTGTGCAAAAAAGAATCACATTTCCTCTGTCTTTCTGAGACTTGAAAAGAAAATTGATCGTATATAGCAGCTCCCACTAATTCTGACATCTAAATTGCAGGTAATAATATAAAGGGATATCAGGCTGAGAAACACATGGGAGATGGTCTGACAATCCATCCTGGATATTAAGCACAAGTGAGGGAGGAGAAGTGACTGTACAAGTCTTTCCTTTCTCTCAGCTACAAAATATTGCGAAAGAGTATGAATTTGCTTTGTTTTCTAAACTATTTGTTATTATTATTATAATTAATAGCGTTTATTTATAAGGCGTTAGAGATGAGCACTAACCCCGTGTTTTGGTATTGGATCTGGATTTCTCTCTGGTTAGAGAGAGGTGGTGGAGAGAAGGGGCAGAGAGAGGTGGTGGAGAGAGGTGGTGGAGAGAGGTGGTGGAGAGAAGGGGTTAGAGAGAGGTGGTGGAGAGAAGGGGCAGAGAGAGGTGGTGGAGAGAAGGGGTTAGAGAGAGGTGGTGGAGAGAGGGGGCAGAGAGAGGTGGTGGAGAGAAGGGGTTAGAGAGAGGTGGTGGAGAGAAGGGGCAGAGAGAGGTGGTGGAGAGAAGGGGTTAGAGAGAGGTGGTGGAGAGAAGGGGCAGAGAGAGGTGGTGGAGAGAAGGGGTTAGAGAGAGGTGGTGGAGAGAAGGGGCAGAGAGAGG
>WWET01003248.1:99086-116346 GCA_011038615.1 Limnodynastes dumerilii | reverse complement strand
GTTTGGTTCTAAATAAAAAAAAAATCATAAAAACAGCTAAAATCATAGAATTTTAGGGTGTTTTTGTTTCTACATTATTATTAATCTCAATAACATCAATTTCCACTCATTTCCAGTCTATTTTGAACACCTTAAAGCTCACAATATTGCTTTTTTATCCAGTTTAGGCCAAAAGGTTGGCAGGATGACTAAGATAAGCAACAGAAGTCACTTTGTGATTGTCACACAAATCTTTCCACAAAAGAGACAATCGGTCACACACAGTATAGCAATGCCCCTATACAGTACACAGCCCCTATACAATATACAGCCCCTATACAGTACACAGCCCCTATACAGTACACAGCCCCTATACAGTACACAGCCCCTATATAATACACAGCCCCTATACAATACATAGCCCCTATACAGTACACAGCCCCTATACAATATACAGCACCTATATAGTACACAGCACCTATACAGTACACTGCCCCTATACAGTACACAGCCCCTATACAGTACACAGCCCTACGTGGCAGCCCTTTGTCACACAGCACCGCAACCCAACCCCCAGTAACTCCATCATACGTCTTCAGCCCCCCAGTAACCCCCATAATATGTTTCCAGCTCCTACTATTCTCCATCATGTCTCCAGCCCTCCAGTATCCCCCATCATTCGTATACAGCCCCCTACTATTCCCCATCATGTTTCCAGCCTCTCAGTATTAACCATCATGTCTCAAGCCCTCCAGTATCCTCCATGTCTAGTCCCACATCGCTATGGGAGGATTAGGGTTAGGCTGAGGAGCAGGGAGGGGTAGGTCCTGGGCTGTGGGACAGGAAGGGTTAGGGCATAAGTAGGGGAAGGTTTGGAATAGGTCTCAAGTAGGGGAGGGTTCAGGTTAGGGCTCATAAGGGGAAGATTAGGGTTAGGTTAAGGGAAACAGAGGGTTGGGGCTGGGTAAGGGTTAGGATAAATGGCTTTCCTGTTGGTGCAGTAATCTTCGCTGCTTTCCAATATGGAGACTGATGGCAATTGCTTTTCAGCTGCCGTACGATAGTCAGGAAACAGACCATTGTACCAACAAACCACATCCTTCCCAACCTTCCTATCAGCTCTTTATTCATCCACTTATTGGGCTGGATCCAGACTTAAGTAAGTGCTTGCAATGAGTTACTCCTGGGCTAAACCATGTTTACTGCAGGGGAGTCATATTTCATCTGTTGCAAACGATATTAGAGATGAGAGGTGATGTTTCCTATCCCAAGTCTAAATAACAGTGTGATAGTAACGCTGGTCAGTATCTGTGTGCAGTAACCAATTCAAAGATATATCCCTGCATGCAAAGAATACATCTTGACTCCCCCTGCAATCAACATGGTTTAGTCCAGGAGTAACTGATTTCAAGCACTTACTTAAGTCTGGATCCAGCCCATTGTCTGTTGCCGGTCACCAGACTCAATAATCTGCGGAATCCGCCATATAGCACAGATCGTCCTATTAGTCAGGAAGATGATTTGGCTTTGACAGATCTGTATTCCTTAGAACTTGAAGACAACTCTTTTCCCTGTGACCGCTGAGGAGGAAGTCACCGCTAATACACTGCACAGTGGCCAGGAGTGGAACGATTGGCCACCCACAAGTCTCAGAGTTATATGGAAGCGCTAGTACCGTGTAACGGAGCAGCCAACGGGACATTTAGCATTGTCAGCTTGTCACTTCTCGATAAAGCAGCTGACTTTGCTTGTCTAATGATGGAAACTTCACTTGAATAAAAAATAAAAATGAAAAAGACGTCTGCTTTAACAGTCATCTCTGGGTAGCAGTGACAGGACCTTCCAATAAACGCAGGAAACAAGGGTTTTAATGAATGTTATTAAAAATAATAAGATGTCTTTTCTGCAAGCTGATTCAAAGCCTAACCCATTCCATAAATGTCATGAAACGGGAGGGCGCCTACGGGGTGATTGTGACTGACACGCAATTAAAAGATGATCCTGAACACTCTAGATGGTGTCACCGAGGAGGTTCTGCTGAAAGCTTGTCTTGTCTTTGCACCTTGAACACGCCGAGTCTTCTTGGTGTGTTGCTATTTTGATCGTATTCATGTATTTTATTATCGCACTTGATTGTCATTTGTAGCTTTGTACTGTACATAACCTGTTCAGCGATAGACTGCACCCTTTGTAGTCCATACATAAGCTCTTCAGAGACTATACCAGGAGCAGACAGGCACAATGGGACACAGTCCAGTACGTGAGGCCTACCTGCTCAAAAGCTTGGCACTGCCGGATCTACTTTTTTTGGACATGGTTGCCAAATTGATTTTTCTTCAATCATTGGGACGCCAGATTGACATTTCTTTACTTGACAGGACACCGGATTGGCTTTTCTTCACTTGGTGGGATGACGGATCGGCTTTTCTTCACTTAACGGGACGCCGGATTGGCTGTTCTTCACTCGACCAGACGCCAAAAAGATTTTTGGTCACTTTGATGGGACACCGGATCTACTTCTCCTAACTTGACAAGTCGCCAAACTGATTTTTCTTCACTCTATGGGACGCCAGATTGACATTTCTTCACTTGAAGGGACGCCGGATCTCTTTTTCTTCACTCCACGGGGTGTCAGATTGACATTTCTTCACTTGACAGGACGCCGGATCTACTTTTTCTCACTCGAAGGAACGCCAAATCGATTTTTATTCACTCAGCGGGAAGCCGGATTGACATCTTTACTTGATGAGACACCAGATTGTCTTTTCTTCACTTGACAGAACGCCAAATGGATTTTTCTTGACTTGAAGAGAAACTGGATCAGCTTTTCTTCACTTGACGGGAAGCCAGATTGACATTTCTTTATTTGACGGGACGCTGGATCGACTTTTCTTCCCTTGATGTGACACTAAATCGGCCTTTCTTCACTTGATGGGATGCCAGATTGGCTTTTCTTCACTTGACGGGATGCCAGATTGACATTTCTTCACTTGACGAGTCGCTGGAATGGTTTTCCTCACTTAACGAGCCGCAGGATATTATCTCTGGATCCAGATCAGAGTTTGCAATAAAAAATCATGGAATATCAAGGAAGTATGAACAATAATGTACATAAGATGTTATAGACAAAGCTCTAACAAGCAAGGATCACATAGAGCAGGGATATATCACTGGTGGTATACGGGCCGCTCTCTGGGGGTCCATGAGAAAATTGGGCAAAGTTGTAAGGTAGCAGCCATAATAGTATATTAACCAGATGTGATAGCAGTGGGCGTATATAAGATACATTGAGGGGTGATGGCAAATGTAGATAGTGAACCTCAATTTCATTGCAATAATAGGTGGAAAAATAATACATATATATAAATAGGGGGATATGCAGGATACATATGAGGTGGTACTTGATCTGATTCTATAGTGGCTAACTGGTACTCCATTAAAAAAAAAGTTGAGAACCGCCACAGCCGCCTTCAGGGTGGACAACCAAGACTATTCCCCTGGGCCCCAAGCAGATGGAGCCCTCCAATACTTACCTTAGCTCTGCAGGAGCAAGTATCGATGATTAGCGGGCAGAAAAGAGAAAAGAACTCCGCCCCTTATGTGATGTCATATAGGGGTCAGAGTGCAGCAGGTGTGTCCCAGGCCCAAAAATTTTGGGAGGTGGCCATGAGAACAGCTGAATTAGAGCATGGATACACATAAGAGGGCAAAAAAAACAGTGGTAATACCAGTATATGCATCAATCAACTCTAAAAAGACATCTAAAAACATGACTATATAAAATAATGCAGCAAACACCACTTCTGAGACACAGTTGCTATAAATGGACAAAGACTGAAGACCTTACCCACACTTATGCCCCTTAAAATAATGACATGGACAACCAATTTGGAATTTAAAGGGGGCATAGATTTATTAATTGGTAAATTAGAAGATTTTGAATTTGAATGTAAACAAGGTGGCACTGATAAGCAAAGGGAAATCATAACAGAGGACAGGAACCCCCTGTCCTCGGCACTCTGGAGGTAATGGTCAACACAATAGCACAACCCCTGTCATAATAGCGCACCCCGGAAGAACCGGGGCGGCAACCGGGAGCCAGCCAGCCGGCGTAGCTTCCTGCTTCAGCTCGAAGGGGTATGCTCTCTGTACCATACCTTACGCCCTTACCTAGCACCAGATATTGCTGACAACCCCACCACTACCGCCAACCTATGCCACATCTGAAAAGAAAGTAACATGTTTAAAATAACTTAAGGGGAGGAAGGGAGGTAAGAAAAATTCTGAAGAGGATGAACCACTTCCTGTTTGCCTTTATATACTCAACTATAAGCCAACCCCCTAATCCTGATTGGCTGAAGAAAAAAAAAACACTATGCCTGGTGTGAATGCCTAGCAACTGGGTGTTTATTGTCTTTCATGCCCAATTCAGGCATTCTCTCCTTTTATTGGACGATAGATTAGATAACCTCAGCGGCAACGATTGTGGAAGTCATGCTACTGAAACATTAGAGCTTATAAATAATATATCAAGATACTTGAGGGTGCTTCAAGCTGACAGATGTGAGCATTAATTAAGTGTCTACAAGGACAATCCAATGGCCATTACACGGTCACGCAGACCTTAGATCTCACTGCTAACGTGAATGAAACGGCTTCTGATTCGCTTGTTTCTTAAGCTGCAAGGCCAGGGAGAATATTTCACGGAATCCTTGGCTCTGTCTGCTGCAGACTTTACTATATGAAAGACGATCTTTATTGTTTCTTTCTGGCTGTTTTGCATTTGGCGTAAGTGCTGCATAAATCTCCCAGACTGCTCATTAAAATAATCGCCTTATAACGGCTAATGGCCAAGCTCTGAACTATATCTCTCTGTCTTTCATTTTGGCATTAGGAAAACAGTTTCCCTAAACAGAAACAAAACACCAGGCGGACATGTACATAACGCTTCATCCAATGCCTGGGGGGGCCAGCAAATGTTTATGTGGTCCTACATAAAACACAATTGCTGCAGACTGTTCATCGACCATATACCTGGACACAGGCAAATGGTTCATGAGATCCAGGGCATGCACAGAACCAGCTTTCAGATTTGGTCTGTGAATCTGGCCCCTAATTCCTAGACCTTTAACACTGATAGCCACTACTCTAACCCGTCATAACATGCACCTGTGGCCATTCTGGGAGAAGGATCACTTAGACCTGTGACGGGCAGGCCTGACAACAGAAATCTTGGGGCCCCCCGGTACACTCATGTTTTTGTGGGCCCCCATCCCTCTTCAGTAGTGGATTGCAAGGGTCCCTTTGAACCTCAGCGCCCATCACAGCTGTCCCCTCTCGTCTCCCCATCGCAGGGCCTGATGACAGGACACAGAGGTAGGAGTCCTGGTGGAGGTCAGAGGTGGGGGTAGGCAACGCTGAGCCCCATTGCAAGGGTAAAAGCCAGTAGCCAGTATCTGGATGGGGGAGGCAAGTTGCATTGCACCCCTACCTCAGGGTTGCTGACTCTCCCGGAATGTCCCCGAGACTCCCTAAATTAGGCCAGTTCTCCCGGTATTCCGTAGCTCTGGATCAGGCCCATGGAAACCACGCCCTCAAGTTCTAGTGTTGCTCGGGACAGGGAGGGACTTGATGACGCAATATTACTATAGTAACTGACAGTTGAAAAATAAGGAGCAGATTATTTTGTACCTAATGGAATGGGTCATGTTGGAAACCATGAGAACGCTGGGCTTGACCCAGACCCCTCTGTCGCTCCCCTCTCTCGTGTGGAGTTCTGGACACTTAACGTCTCTGCATGGATCTGCGTCTGTCTGAACGGAACTGCTTATCCCCACCCTCGGCGCTTCATTTACATGCCTATCCCTGGCGGCGATTAGCCATGCAGAAATGAAGTGCTCCCCCTCCCCCATAGAGATCTCCTAGCACACGTAGAGTTCTGTACTCTAGGAGATCCGTTGCGTAACATCTGCCACACTAATGCGCAAACGTCACTTCTCAGGGGACTTACACAATAGGCTTGCGTTAGTCCCCTAGCGTTATTAAATGAGGAGCAGGCCCCTTGACATTGATCTGTTTAGCTGGAGAAGATGCTACAGAACAGACACTATGATCATATATTGATAGCCACATCCTTAAAGCAAATTACATTTGAGGAACATTAGCAAATGATATGAAATATTAAATGTTTTCTTCCCCCATACATTTTATCTGCATTATACTTTTCATTATTTGCAATTTCCATCTCTGCTCGCTGAACAGTCTGTTCATCCACAGTCCCCGTTTCACGGATCTATGTAATTTATTATTAACTAAAAGTCCAAAAAAATCAAAGTCATCGTCTGTGTAGACGGTCATGGTTTTCTCTTCTTCCTCTGTTCAGACAATGTCAGACACAGCTTCCACCCAATGTCTTATTAACGCTGCAAAGCTGACACCTTCGGCGTGTCCGAATCGCTTGACGTATGTACTGCATATAAAATCTGGATCTAAGGACCTGATACACAGTTAAGAAGGAGATAAGAAGTAACGGATTCGCAATTATACGCAAATAAGTCAACTAAGGCAACTCCCTTGACACTGCCTCATTTTCCATCTTCTTAACTGACTTAAGAAGGCCATAGTCTGCCTTATCTTCCTGTGCGTATGTATCTTCTTAAGTAGCAAAAATACGCACGTACTTAGCAAACCGCGCCCTGTCTGCTCAATTTAAACGTCTCCCCCAACCCACTTTTCTTAATTTCCTTCTTAACTTGGCCTGGCTACACCCCTTCTTACTTATCTCGTTACGAGCACTCTTAATGGCTCTCCGTTCCTAAATCCTACGTAGATTACGTAAATAAGGATACTACGCATGCGCAGTTTATCCGCTCTTATAAATACGCATGGAAATAGCATCAGCTTCCTAACTGCGAATCAGGTCCTAAATCCTTGTATATAAACTACAGAAAGTTTGGGGGGGAAAGGGGGTTTGATTATAAAACATCCAGTCACAGGAAGCAGGGATTAAACCCAATTCAATGTGACAGAGTTTTGGGTGGGTGGAGCCAGATGGCACTGCTGCTTGACAGAAGCTGTCAGGGGCTGACAGCTTAAAACAGCGCTCAGCACTCTATTATGAGTCCTGAGCACTACAGCACAGCGCTGCACATACATACACTCATACATGGAGTGCTGAGCTCTGTTTCAAGCTGTCAGCCTCTGACATCTTGCTTACAGTGCAGGGGAGGGGTATCCTGAAGGCCCTGTAGCAGCCGCACCCCCTGTAGGTACACCCCTGCTTAAATTTAGGAAAATATTACCATAGACTCCTGAAATTCAGGGCTGTTCTCCCAGTATTCCGGGAGAGCCAGAAAATCTCTCGCAAAGGACTTGAGGCCTGTGGTTTCACGGAAATCACGGTCTCAAGTCCTGCCCCCCTACCTAGCAACACTAGTGTACTAGTGTTGCTAGGGACAGAAAGGGACTTGATGACGCAACTTGCATCACTAATGGCATAAATCACGTCATTAAGCCCCTCCCCCTGTATGTATTGCCAGCTTACCTCTGGGAGATCCCGGAGGGAAGCTGGCAAAAGTTGGCAACCCTCGGGTATAGCGGTCCTGCATTTTTATGGATCCCTGCACATCCGTTTGGGGATCTAGTGGCATATAAATAGAATCATAGGATCTGCTCCTATATCATTAAATCTCCCAACATCTCCATCGCCTTGAGACGCTTTTGCTTTCCCTCACTTTTTCCAAAGTTATTTGCTCGATGTCTAAAACATAATTAAGCCGTGTCACTCACCGGCAGCAGCTCATGAAAAAAATATCAATTCCCCAGGCCCGGTATAAATAATATTACAGCGTTTATATTTTCTCAGCTTCACTGTATATAAGTTATCCTCACAGCACATAACTCACCCACCCGGATCCTGGGACACCTTGGCAGCCAGGCGGTGAGAGAGGGGTAGGGTACACAGGGCTTCGGAAACCAATGAAATGCATTAAGTTGCTGGCAATCCGCGGCTTAATTGTCACTAATGAAGGCGCCACAGTCTTTTCGCAGTAACAGTGTTGTGTCCGTACGGCCTCCTATGAATGGAGAATTAGAGAGGAATCTTTTTTTTTATGGGCTTTAGGATTTTACAGCAACAGAGAAAATTGCCTCATGATTCATTGAAAAGTGTCTACATATTATTATGCTGTTTTAGTGACAGTAGTGTGACAGCGACATTAAATATTCCCACTAGAGCCGCTGAAAAGGATTGCCGTTAGTTGAAGTGTACTTCTATACTGTAAATATGAGTCCGTCAGGATTAAAGGTCCACTGAGCTTAAAGCAACAATCCCACAGCAGAGACATCAGTTTGCAGACAATTCAGCAGGGGATATAGACACATAGAAAGTGACGGCGGATTAGAGCCTCTCTTACCACCCAGTTGTTTTTTTTGTTTTTTTTTTATTAAACTGACTCTATTATTCATGTTATTATGAAGTTATAACTCCAAAAATTAACTTTTTTACTATTTACTAATGCTGCCTTACTAATGAGTCCTCTAGTTTAACCTTCACCGTTCTTAAAATTATATCTCCGTCTAAAATCCAATGTCATTCAGTATGCATACTGAATGACATTGGATTTTAGACGGAGATATAATTTTAAGAACGGTGAAGGTTAAACTAGAGGACTCATTAGTAAGGCAGCATTAGTAAATAGTAAAAAAGTTAATTTTTGGAGTTATAACTTCATAATAACATGAATAATAGAGTCAGTTTAATAAAAAAAAAACAAAAAAAACAACTGGGTGGTAAGAGAGGCTCTAATCCGCCGTCACTTTCTATGTGTCTATATCCCCTGCTGAATTGTCTGCAAACTGATGTCTCTGCTGTGGGATTGTTGCTTTAAGCTCAGTGGACCTTTAATCCTGACGGACTCATATTTACAGTATAGAAGTACACTTCAACTAACGGCAATCCTTTTCAGCGGCTCTAGTGGGAATATTTAATGTCGCTGTCACACTACTGTCACTAAAACAGCATAATAATATGTAGACACTTTTCAATGAATCATGAGGCAATTTTCTCTGTTGCTGTAAAATCCTAAAGCCCATAAAAAAAAAGATTCCTCTCTAATTCTCCATTCATAGGAGGCCGTACGGACACAACACTGTTACTGCGAAAAGACTGTGGCGCCTTCATTAGTGACAATTAAGCCGCGGATTGCCAGCAACTTAATGCATTTCATTGGTTTCCGAAGCCCTGTGTACCCTACCCCTCTCTCACCAGCCTGGCTGCCAAGGTGTCCCAGGATCCGGGTGGGTGAGTTATGTGCTGTGAGGATAACTTATATACAGCGAAGCTGAGAAAATATAAACGCTGTAATATTATTTATACCGGGCCTGGGGAATTGATATTTTTTTCATGAGCTGCTGCCGGTGAGTGACACGGCTTAATTATGTTTTAGACATCGAGCAAATAACTTTGGAAAAAGTGAGGGAAAGCAAAAGCGTCTCAAGGCGATGGAGATGTTGGGAGATTTAATGATATAGGAGCAGATCCTATGATTCTATTTATATGCCACTAGATCCCCAAACGGATGTGCAGGGATCCATAAAAATGCAGGACCGCTATACCCGAGGGTTGCCAACTTTTGCCAGCTTCCCTCCGGGATCTCCCAGAGGTAAGCTGGCAATACATACAGGGGGAGGGGCTTAATGACGTGATTTATGCCATTAGTGATGCAAGTTGCGTCATCAAGTCCCTTTCTGTCCCTAGCAACACTAGTACACTAGTGTTGCTAGGTAGGGGGGCAGGACTTGAGACCGTGATTTCCGTGAAACCACAGGCCTCAAGTCCTTTGCGAGAGATTTTCTGGCTCTCCCGGAATACTGGGAGAACAGCCCTGAATTTCAGGAGTCTATGGTAATATTTTCCTAAATTTAAGCAGGGGTGTACCTACAGGGGGTGCGGCTGCTACAGGGCCTTCAGGATACCCCTCCCCTGCACTGTAAGCAAGATGTCAGAGGCTGACAGCTTGAAACAGAGCTCAGCACTCCATGTATGAGTGTATGTATGTGCAGCGCTGTGCTGTAGTGCTCAGGACTCATAATAGAGTGCTGAGCGCTGTTTTAAGCTGTCAGCCCCTGACAGCTTCTGTCAAGCAGCAGTGCCATCTGGCTCCACCCACCCAAAACTCTGTCACATTGAATTGGGTTTAATCCCTGCTTCCTGTGACTGGATGTTTTATAATCAAACCCCCTTTCCCCCCCAAACTTTCTGTAGTTTATATACAAGGATTTAGGACCTGATTCGCAGTTAGGAAGCTGATGCTATTTCCATGCGTATTTATAAGAGCGGATAAACTGCGCATGCGTAGTATCCTTATTTACGTAATCTACGTAGGATTTAGGAACGGAGAGCCATTAAGAGTGCTCGTAACGAGATAAGTAAGAAGGGGTGTAGCCAGGCCAAGTTAAGAAGGAAATTAAGAAAAGTGGGTTGGGGGAGACGTTTAAATTGAGCAGACAGGGCGCGGTTTGCTAAGTACGTGCGTATTTTTGCTACTTAAGAAGATACATACGCACAGGAAGATAAGGCAGACTATGGCCTTCTTAAGTCAGTTAAGAAGATGGAAAATGAGGCAGTGTCAAGGGAGTTGCCTTAGTTGACTTATTTGCGTATAATTGCGAATCCGTTACTTCTTATCTCCTTCTTAACTGTGTATCAGGTCCTTAGATCCAGATTTTATATGCAGTACATACGTCAAGCGATTCGGACACGCCGAAGGTGTCAGCTTTGCAGCGTTAATAAGACATTGGGTGGAAGCTGTGTCTGACATTGTCTGAACAGAGGAAGAAGAGAAAACCATGACCGTCTACACAGACGATGACTTTGATTTTTTTGGACTTTTAGTTAATAATAAATTACATAGATCCGTGAAACGGGGACTGTGGATGAACAGACTGTTCAGCGAGCAGAGATGGAAATTGCAAATAATGAAAAGTATAATGCAGATAAAATGTATGGGGGAAGAAAACATTTAATATTTCATATCATTTGCTAATGTTCCTCAAATGTAATTTGCTTTAAGGATGTGGCTATCAATATATGATCATAGTGTCTGTTCTGTAGCATCTTCTCCAGCTAAACAGATCAATGTCAAGGGGCCTGCTCCTCATTTAATAACGCTAGGGGACTAACGCAAGCCTATTGTGTAAGTCCCCTGAGAAGTGACGTTTGCGCATTAGTGTGGCAGATGTTACGCAACGGATCTCCTAGAGTACAGAACTCTACGTGTGCTAGGAGATCTCTATGGGGGAGGGGGAGCACTTCATTTCTGCATGGCTAATCGCCGCCAGGGATAGGCATGTAAATGAAGCGCCGAGGGTGGGGATAAGCAGTTCCGTTCAGACAGACGCAGATCCATGCAGAGACGTTAAGTGTCCAGAACTCCACACGAGAGAGGGGAGCGACAGAGGGGTCTGGGTCAGGCCCAGCGTTCTCATGGTTTCCAACATGACCCATTCCATTAGGTACAAAATAATCTGCTCCTTATTTTTCAACTGTCAGTTACTATAGTAATATTGCGTCATCAAGTCCCTCCCTGTCCTGCGCAACACTAGAACTTGAGGGCGTGGTTTCCATGGGCCTGATCCAGAGCTACGGAATACCGGGAGAACTGGCCTAATTTAGGGAGTCTCGGGGACATTCCGGGAGAGTCAGCAACCCTGAGGTAGGGGTGCAATGCAACTTGCCTCCCCCATCCAGATACTGGCTACTGGCTTTTACCCTTGCAATGGGGCTCAGCGTTGCCTACCCCCACCTCTGACCTCCACCAGGACTCCTACCTCTGTGTCCTGTCATCAGGCCCTGCGATGGGGAGACGAGAGGGGACAGCTGTGATGGGCGCTGAGGTTCAAAGGGACCCTTGCAATCCACTACTGAAGAGGGATGGGGGCCCACAAAAACATGAGTGTACCGGGGGGCCCCAAGATTTCTGTTGTCAGGCCTGCCCGTCACAGGTCTAAGTGATCCTTCTCCCAGAATGGCCACAGGTGCATGTTATGACGGGTTAGAGTAGTGGCTATCAGTGTTAAAGGTCTAGGAATTAGGGGCCAGATTCACAGACCAAATCTGAAAGCTGGTTCTGTGCATGCCCTGGATCTCATGAACCATTTGCCTGTGTCCAGGTATATGGTCGATGAACAGTCTGCAGCAATTGTGTTTTATGTAGGACCACATAAACATTTGCTGGCCCCCCCAGGCATTGGATGAAGCGTTATGTACATGTCCGCCTGGTGTTTTGTTTCTGTTTAGGGAAACTGTTCTCCTTCTAATGCCAAAACGAAAGACAGAGAGATATAGTTCAGAGCTTGGCCATTAGCCGTTATAAGGCGATTATTTTAATGAGCAGTCTGGGAGATTTATGCAGCACTTACGCCAAATGCAAAACAGCCAGAAAGAAACAATAAAGATCGTCTTTCATATAGTAAAGTCTGCTGCAGACAGAGCCAAGGATTCCGTGAAATATTCTCCCTGGCCTTGCAGCTTAAGAAACAAGCGAATCAGAAGCCGTTTCATTCACGTTAGCAGTGAGATCTAAGGTCTGCGTGACCGTGTAATGGCCATTGGATTGTCCTTGTAGACACTTAATTAATGCTCACATCTGTCAGCTTGAAGCACCCTCAAGTATCTTGATATATTATTTATAAGCTCTAATGTTTCAGTAGCATGACTTCCACAATCGTTGCCGCTGAGGTTATCTAATCTATCGTCCAATAAAAGGAGAGAATGCCTGAATTGGGCATGAAAGACAATAAACACCCAGTTGCTAGGCATTCACACCAGGCATAGTGTTTTTTTTTTCTTCAGCCAATCAGGATTAGGGGGTTGGCTTATAGTTGAGTATATAAAGGCAAACAGGAAGTGGTTCATCCTCTTCAGAATTTTTCTTACCTCCCTTCCTCCCCTTAAGTTATTTTAAACATGTTACTTTCTTTTCAGATGTGGCATAGGTTGGCGGTAGTGGTGGGGTTGTCAGCAATATCTGGTGCTAGGTAAGGGCGTAAGGTATGGTACAGAGAGCATACCCCTTCGAGCTGAAGCAGGAAGCTACGCCGGCTGGCTGGCTCCCGGTTGCCGCCCCGGTTCTTCCGGGGTGCGCTATTATGACAGGGGTTGTGCTATTGTGTTGACCATTACCTCCAGAGTGCCGAGGACAGGGGGTTCCTGTCCTCTGTTATGATTTCCCTTCGCTTATCAGTGCCACCTTGTTTACATTCAAATTCAAAATCTTCTAATTTACCAATTAATAAATCTATGCCCCCTTTAAATTCCAAATTGGTTGTCCATGTCATTATTTTAAGGGGCATAAGTGTGGGTAAGGTCTTCAGTCTTTGTCCATTTATAGCAACTGTGTCTCAGAAGTGGTGTTTGCTGCATTATTTTATATAGTCATGTTTTTAGATGTCTTTTTAGAGTTGATTGATGCATATACTGGTATTACCACTGTTTTTTTTGCCCTCTTATGTGTATCCATGCTCTAATTCAGCTGTTCTCATGGCCACCTCCCAAAATTTTTGGGCCTGGGACACACCTGCTGCACTCTGACCCCTATATGACATCACATAAGGGGCGGAGTTCTTTTCTCTTTTCTGCCCGCTAATCATCGATACTTGCTCCTGCAGAGCTAAGGTAAGTATTGGAGGGCTCCATCTGCTTGGGGCCCAGGGGAATAGTCTTGGTTGTCCACCCTGAAGGCGGCTGTGGCGGTTCTCAACTTTTTTTTTAATGGAGTACCAGTTAGCCACTATAGAATCAGATCAAGTACCACCTCATATGTATCCTGCATATCCCCCTATTTATATATATGTATTATTTTTCCACCTATTATTGCAATGAAATTGAGGTTCACTATCTACATTTGCCATCACCCCTCAATGTATCTTATATACGCCCACTGCTATCACATCTGGTTAATATACTATTATGGCTGCTACCTTACAACTTTGCCCAATTTTCTCATGGACCCCCAGAGAGCGGCCCGTATACCACCAGTGAAATATCCCTGCTCTATGTGATCCTTGCTTGTTAGAGCTTTGTCTATAACATCTTATGTACATTATTGTTCATACTTCCTTGATATTCCATGATTTTTTATTGCAAACTCTGATCTGGATCCAGAGATAATATCCTGCGGCTCGTTAAGTGAGGAAAACCATTCCAGCGACTCGTCAAGTGAAGAAATGTCAATCTGGCATCCCGTCAAGTGAAGAAAAGCCAATCTGGCATCCCATCAAGTGAAGAAAGGCCGATTTAGTGTCACATCAAGGGAAGAAAAGTCGATCCAGCGTCCCGTCAAATGAAGAAATGTCAATCTGGCGCCCCATTGAGTAAGCCAATCCGACGTCTCATCAAGTAAAGAAATGTCAATCTGGCTTCCCGTCAAGTGAAGAAAAGCTGATCCAGTTTCTCTTCAAGTCAAGAAAAATCCATTTGGCGTTCTGTCAAGTGAAGAAAAGACAATCTGGTGTCTCATCAAGTAAAGATGTCAATCCGGCTTCCCGCTGAGTGAATAAAAATCGATTTGGCGTTCCTTCGAGTGAGAAAAAGTAGATCCGGCGTCCTGTCAAGTGAAGAAATGTCAATCTGACACCCCGTGGAGTGAAGAAAAAGAGATCCGGCGTCCCTTCAAGTGAAGAAATGTCAATCTGGCGTCCCATAGAGTGAAGAAAAATCAGTTTGGCGACTTGTCAAGTTAGGAGAAGTAGATCCGGTGTCCCATCAAAGTGACCAAAAATCTTTTTGGCGTCTGGTCGAGTGAAGAACAGCCAATCCGGCGTCCCGTTAAGTGAAGAAAAGCCGATCCGTCATCCCACCAAGTGAAGAAAAGCCAATCCGGTGTCCTGTCAAGTAAAGAAATGTCAATCTGGCGTCCCAATGATTGAAGAAAAATCAATTTGGCAACCATGTCCAAAAAAAGTAGATCCGGCAGTGCCAAGCTTTTGAGCAGGTAGGCCTCACGTACTGGACTGTGTCCCATTGTGTCTGTCTGTCTATCTCATGTCTGTCTGTCTGTCTGTCTATCTCATGTCTGTCTGTCTGTCTGTCTGTCTATCTCATGTCTGTCTGTCTCATGTCTGTCTGTCTGTCTGTCTATCTCATGTCTGTCTGTCTGTCTTTTTATACTTTTGGTCGCGTAGAAGATGCATTGGATGTGTTGGGGTGAACAGTCCTTCACTACCCTGCAAGTCTGTATGACAGCACTTCAGACATACAGAATCTTTTACATATAGTGTACTGAGCCAGCAGATCACTGAAGGCAAATTTTAAGGTAAGGATTTGGGCCCAGAACAGGCACAGGGATCTGAATCAGGTCCTATGTCCCTCAACCACTTCCCAACATGAAGAACCCTTCTGATTCTCATTTTTCCTTGGCAGGGCATGCAGAACAAAGACGCGCTACGCCATTGGATGTACACTCAGGTCTATATCAGACATTAGACCCGTTGGGCCAGATTTACTAAGTTTTTAGACTTCTGGTCACGTCAGCATTACGCTGTAGGAGATGCATTGGATGTGTTGGGGTGAACAGTCCTTCACTACCCTGCAAGTCTGTATGACAGCACTTCAGACATACAGAATCTTCTCTTTTCTACACTTTTACGTATAGTGTACTGAGCTTTTACTTTCCTAATACATACTAGAGAATGTCAGCTGGAATCTGATTGGTTGCTATGGGCAACATCTCCACTTTTCCAAACCCAAAGCTTAGTAGATCTGGCCCATTGTGTTAGATAGAAGAAAAAGGTTTTAAAAAATAATGGGTGACATTTCTGTTTTTGGGGCGGGGGAGGGGGAGTTGCTGATTGGACAGCTTCCATTTGGTAAAAACAGAAAAAAAATAATGTGAAACTAAATAAACCCCAAACAAAAGGCAAATAAATAGAAAATGTTGTGAGAGGCAGAGAGCCATCTGTGACCTTTTCTAGCAGAGACAGCGCTGGTCACGTGGGCCGAGCTCGGCCGCAGATCATTTGAGGAGACTCCCCCTTGGGCTGTGTCACATCTTGAATAATATCAGCGGAATATCAGATTGCGCAGAAGATTAACATAATGTGTGCAGATAGCATCAAGTCACAGGGGGAGAAAGAGCATCACAGAGGACGCACATAAGGATATGCTACATCTAAACACTAGGGGCCTCATTTACTAAGGTCGGTTTTTTGCAGCGATTATGAATCGCCAGCCATCGCCGCGATTTTCCTGGGATTTATTTTTTAAGTTGCCGGATTTACTAAGTGGCGTTTTGGGCTGGCGATTTATAATTGTCAGTGATGTGTGTCGATTTTTTCAAGGCTAAATCGCCGCGATTTTATGCTTAAAAATCACCACACACACTTGCCCGTTGTAAAAAAGAAAAAAAAAGAAAAATAATCTCTATTCAAAATGTACAGCACAGCATGCAAATATCCCTTAGCATGCAGTTGCTTGTAGTACTATAAGGCACAGGATGCCCATGTTTAGCAGGGCATGCTGTGCCTTATAGTACCATAAGCATGGCAAGGGTTAAGTGCATGCTGCCGCTTAAATAATGGCCCACATTACAGTAAATAAAACATTGCATGCCCCCTACAACACTACATGCCCAGGTACAAATAATTAAAGAATACATTGCCCCGTTCAGTTTTAACATAAAGTAGTTGCCCCTGTTCAATATCCACAATAGTAGTTGCCCCCTTTCAATAAAATGTCACATTAGTTGCCCTCATATAATAAATTGTCTCTGTAGATGGCCACTTTGTAAAAAATGCAACATGTTAAGCCCTGATATAAGTTAATAATTTAATGCCATCATATCTGTCCCTATAGAAGTGAATGCCAGCATAGATGCCCCCATAGAAGTGAATGCCAGCATAGATGCCCCCATCAAAGTTAATTCCATACTAGATGCCCCCATAGAAGTTAATGTCATAGTAGATGCCCACGTTAATTATTAAATTAAACATATGGAAGTGACCTTATAGAAAATACTTACAGTTCTAAAGTCCTTAACGTTTTCAGGCGTTAATCGGGTCTTCGGCTCCGCCTCTTTTCCTCGCTGGCCCAGACAAGCTGCTCCTTCTTTTTCGCGGTCCCTCCGGCTAATGACTAATGCCATTGCTGGGGCCCTTTTATAGTCTCTGGCGCAGACTTAGGGCTAGGCTGCGGAGGGGAGGAGAATTAAGGTTAGGTTGCAGGGGGTGGACCTAGGGTTGACCTATGGAGGCTTAGGGTTAGGCTGCAGGGGGGAGACAGGGT
>WWET01003248.1:91364-98751 GCA_011038615.1 Limnodynastes dumerilii | reverse complement strand
GATGGGTGGGGGGGTAGATTTAGAATTAGGGATAGAATTGTTACTTACCTTTCGGAGCACCGTGTTTGGCTTTGTTTCTTCAAGGCATAAGCAATCGTTTGCCCAGCCAGTTCGGAACTGCACCCTTCCCTCCCGTAAAACGCCCTTCAGGACACAAGCGGCCGCAGCGGCTCTTGGTCATTTTTATTTGCACTTTATTTAAGCTTGAAATCGCGCTGAGAAATGTGGAGCCATCAGGGACATGTTCAGCCCCATCGTCCCATGGAGCTGGTTTGACTAATAAAGAATAATATTAGATGCAGGTAAAACATCATCGTGCAATCATTTTTTTTTTCACTTAAATAAATGGAAGAAAACAGAACAACATTTCCATTCAGCGCCGTCTGCGTTCTACCCCTGAGAGCGGCGCCGATCTATCATGCACAAAACGCCTTTGATGTCTTTAAGCCCAGGTGTCCTGAGAGCGTGAAATAGATTTTATGCAAATATCGTCATTGCCACAATGCTACTTTACCTGCAAAGTATGAAATCTCCCAGAACAATCTGGCAGCAGCATGGCTCCATTCTCCAGCAGCGGACGTCACGCATGCTGCCTAGAGACCGACACAAATATAAATCACAGCACGCCGAATAGAGATGCATAAAGATCTATCAAGTTTAGAGTAAAATAACTGAGGAATTGTCTGTTGATTGGAAAAAAAAAACGACTTGTCGTCGTGGCATTCAGACGCTACAGGTTCACTCATACAGGGAGAAGTACCACCGCGATTGGTGTTGATTTATTCGTTAACGTTTTCCTTATATAGTCACTGAAAGGGTGCCACCTGCAGGAAGCCTGCAGTACTGCATTGCTGTGTTTGGACTTGATCATATGGAGGCATCTGATTTACCTCATGTGTACTTATGCTCAGATAAACTTATATACAATCATGTTATAAAAATACCACACACACCAAAACAGGTGAAAGAAAGGTACACATTTACCATACATGATAGTTTACACGTGTGGCACCAATAAGACGTGACATACAATCCAGAAAAGGTGTGTCTTGTATCAGTAAAAGGAGGCATGTCTTGTGATCTGCTAAAGGGTGCGTGTTTTGTGATCAGACAGAGGAATTGTGTTTTGTGATCAGCCAGAGGAGGCGTGTTTTGTGATCAGACAGAGGAATTGTGTCTTGTGATCAGCCAGAGGAGGCGTGTTTTGTGATCAGCCAGAGGAGGCGTGTCTTGTGATCAGCCAGAGGAGGCATGTCTTGTACTCAACCAGAAAGGGTGTGTCTTGAGTTCAGCCAAAAGAGGTGTGCTTAGCTAGAGGAGGGGTGTCTTATCATTAGTCAGAGGAGGTGTGTCTTATCATTAGTCAGAGGAGGTGTGTCTTATCATTAGTCAGAGGAGGTGTGTCTTATCATTAGTCAGAGGAGGTGTGTCTTATCATTAGTCAGAGGAGGTGTGTCTTATCATTAGTCAGAGGAGGTGTGTCTTATCATTAGTCAGAGGAGGTGTGTCTTATCATTAGTCAGAGGAGGTGTGTCTTATCATTAGTCAGAGGAGGTGTGTCTTATCATTAGTCAGAGGAGGCGTGTCTTATCATTAGTCAGAGGAGGCGTGTCTTATAATTAGTCAGAGGAGGCGTGTCTTATCATTAGTCAGAGGAGGCGTGTCTTATCATTAGTCAGAGGAGGCGTGTCTTTTGCTCACATAACTTTTAGAATATTTAGTGTAAATCATAGTTGCCCACTTGTACTTTCTTCTTTCTCTCTGAAAATTACAATCTGAAGCCCTTCCCCTGCCTGTCAGAGCTATACTCTGTACTCTTTCTAGTGATGGGGACGAGCTTTATGATGCGAATTGCATTAACAAGCCCCGCCCATCCTTAGTAAAGCGAGTTCTCCTGCAGGGAAGTGGAATTTGCACGGCATCACGGTCTCAATCCCCTTTGCGGGAGTTTTGCCGGAATTTCGTGAGTCTCCAGGAAAGACTCCATGGTGTAACCATGGTGTAAATATGTGACTTGAATTTTAAATTCAACAAGGACATAAGTTTATAGTGTTTCTAATCCTCCCGTCCTTGTATGACTCTGTGATGGCTGTTTGTGCGATATGACACTGTGCACTTGAAGAATGAGGATAGACAAATCCTTTGGAGGTGAAAATGGCCCCCGAGGGGGAGAGAGGAACTGAAATAAATGGTAGGAGCGTCATTTATTTTATTTACTCATCTGCTGTAACTGAGGAACATTCTCCGAAGGGTCAAATGAAAATACCGAAGCTTAACACCAGAGTTATAGAGCGTCTGTGCTACTGGCTAATGGCCATCTCAGAGCTGGAAATGTGAACCTGGTGATAGTCTTCAGCTGCTCTGAGTGATGCAGAGGGATAAAAGTGTATTTTAATCCTTCCATCGCAGACAAGGTTATTGGGTCAGGGTTGTGTTGTGTTGTGTGTAGGGGAAGAACCAGCTGGGAGAGGGGGAGGATTGTACAGAGTTTCTCTATTCCATCACCTCTCGGAGGCTTCCGGGAAACGTTACTAATAGGAGAGGAACAAGGGTTCATTGGGGATTTCAGTGTTGACATGGTAAGTAGGGGCGGAGTGTGACAGATCCAGGCCCTATAGCAAGGAGGTGTGGCTCGAGCCTAGATGGATGCGACTGGGCGGGACCATGTGGGATTGGGGTTGGGGCTGAGCGGGCCCGTCAGTGTGAAAGGATGTCAGAGGCTGACAGGGCCGTCATTAGGGGGGGCAGCCGGGACTAGTGTCCTGGGCCCGGAGTTGATGGGGGCCCGCCAAGTAGCCGCAGTTAAAGCAGGTCCGCGGCACCACGCCCCTATGTGATGTCACCAATGTTGTCACATGGCGCGGGGCCCCGCATTTTCTTAAGGCGGCCCTAGGAGGCTGACATGTATGAGTGCTAAGCGCTGTTTATAAATACATTGGGCCGGATCCAGCAGTAAGTCCAACGAAACTTACGTGAGCTCCTTATATAGTTCCAAACAGTTCAAATCATGAAAAATACAATAATAAAAAGAATAAAATTAAAGATAAAAAAATAATTAGGGCGCACATAAAAAAATGACAGATCATCCAAACATTTTGAGTTGCACCAAAAAATTAGAGTTCAGTCAAAATTGTAAATAAGAGAATAAAAGGATAAATAGGACCAGAAATTGTGTCTTGTGTGTTGTTTCGATCTGCTCCGTTTGATGAATATAAATCGGTCTGTGGTGGAATCCTTTTTCCCGTGAGGTTGTGCCGAATCTTCTTTCTTGTTGCTCCATTTGATTCTCATAATATGGAACGAAAGTGTTCAAAAAATAATGGTGCAATTTCTCCAACACCGTCTCTGCTTCTTTCTTTCTTTGGCTTCTTCCTCACCACAGACCCACTTTATCCTCTCTCCTGCCTACTATAGCTTTCTCTATCTCGATTTGGGATAAACTTACTCAAGCATATGAGCTTTTATCTCAACCATGGCGTATGTGCCCTCTTTGGAACAACCCGTTATTTCAACCCGGGTTTGACAGACACTCCTTCTCGCCATGGATAGCTAGTGGCATTTGTCACTTTTTCTGACCTGTCCCCTCTCCGTTTTTTTCCCTTGTTTACGGATCTCCAGACCAGGCTCCACCTTCCTCATACCTGCTTCTTCCAGTACCTCCAACTGCGCCACTTTTATCATTCCCTTGCTCCATCACCATTTTATACCTCAGATTCCACCACATTAGAATCGTTATGCGCCTTACGTTCCCCCCCGACCAAACTTATATCGACTTTCTATCGGGTGTTTCTCCGGCACAAGCGCCCTTTAAAAGACCCTCATGAGCTACAATGGGAGCGAGATCTTGGAGAGTTACTTGACGAGGAGGATTGGATATCAATTAGAGAAAATTTAGCTAAAACATCCATCCAATTGACTATTTGGATTTACTGTGCATGCACGCGGCAGGTTTTACACCACGTAACTCTCCTAACGTACGTACCATCAGCGTAAATAGGAACGAAGGGGAGGAGGCATCAATATGACACCCGTGATAATTCTTTGGAGACGGAGGGAGGCATTTAACTTGGACAGTATGGTCCGGTTAAGGCCATCACGTATGTAAATCCATTACGTACATCAGTAGTTACGCTTTGAAAAGTTAAGGTAGGGTTTGGGAAGCTTAAAACAACCAAAGTACATACGAGCGAGGGGGGTGCAAAATATGCTACGCGTTCTAACGTTACTAGAATTTAGGTCTGGATCTACCCCAATATTCCTTCTTTATAATCAGCGCATCTGTGTGTCTTCTGTAAGCCAGCGGTATCCCATCCATCCCATCTATGTTTCTCACTCCATGCTTTGAGGTGAGGTGGAACAAATACCTCTACTAGTTGTCTTTTTAGCAGCTGTGTATTTAGTGCAAGGGGTCATTTACTGTCCACTCTCTGTGACCTCAATAAGGCGTCAGAGTTTAAACACTTCCGGGTCAATCCGACGGTGAGTATGACGTTTCTCAGAGTGATTTTCTACTGCACACGCTCAGAACTGAAGAGCGCGACGTCACGGCCGATTCACGTCTGAGCACAACTTAAGCCGTGACGACTGGAGGGTAGAGATGGAGGGTCGTGGTCAGTGTACAGTGTGTGCCCAAGCAGGTGCCCCCAGTTCATGTCTAACTCCAGAGGACTGACCTGCCACGACCTATGTCTGACCCTTGCGTTAGGATGCTGTGACAAAAGGGTCAAAAATTTGAATTTACAAATGTATCTATGTTACGCAGGCTGTCTGCCATGTTGTGCGCGTTTCTGGGGCAGCCACTGTCTTCTAGTGTGTCGCCTGGAAAATCAGTGGACCGGATATTCAACTAAGACTTGGGGCCAGATTTACTAAGCTGCGGGTTTGGAAAAGGGGAGATGTTGCCCATAGCAACCAATCGGATTTTAGCTGACATACTCTAGTATATGTAGGAAAGTGAGAGCTAGAATCTGATTG
This sequence comes from Limnodynastes dumerilii, assembly GCA_011038615.1. Taxonomy (NCBI): domain Eukaryota; kingdom Metazoa; phylum Chordata; class Amphibia; order Anura; family Limnodynastidae; genus Limnodynastes; species Limnodynastes dumerilii. The sequence goes on along the minus strand of WWET01003248.1, from coordinate 93,777 downwards.
GTTGTTATGGAAAACATCTTCACTTTTCCAAACCCACAGCTTAGTAAAACCTTGGTCTGATCCATTCATACCGCGCATGCGCAGCACCGCGATTAGTCCTGGGCGTACAGGACTGGGCTTTCTTTTTATAAAGGTACAGTAACAGCTGGGTCTAGACCTTACAAACAATGGGCCAGATCCAGAACAACGCTTGTGAGCGAATTTACACGTGGCGGAGACGTAAAATCGCCATTTGGTAAGTACTGCGCATGCGCACCATAGAAAATACGCTCAGTAACGGAGTGAGGGAGAGAGAGAGAGAGCGCGCGAGTGAGGGAGAGAGAGAGAGAGCGCGCGAGTGAGGGAGAGAGAGAGAGAGCGCGCGAGTGAGGGAGAGAGAGAGAGAGCGCGCGAGTGAGGGAGAGAGAGAGAGAGCGCGCGAGTGAGGGAGAGAGAGAGAGAGCGCGCGAGTGAGGGAGAGAGAGAGAGAGCGCGCGAGTGAGGGAGAGAGAGAGAGAGCGCGCGAGTGAGGGAGAGAGAGAGAGAGCGCGCGAGTGAGGGAGAGAGAGAGAGAGCGCGCGAGTGAGGGAGAGAGAGAGAGAGCGCGCGAGTGAGGGAGAGAGAGAGAGAGCGCGCGAGTGAGGGAGAGAGAGAGAGAGCGCGCGAGTGAGGGAGAGAGAGAGAGAGCGCGCGAGTGAGGGAGAGAGAGAGAGAGCGCGCGAGTGAGGGAGAGAGAGAGAGAGCGCGCGAGTGAGGGAGAGAGAGAGAGAGCGCGCGAGTGAGGGAGAGAGAGAGAGAGCGCGCGAGTGAGGGAGAGAGAGAGAGAGCGCGCGAGTGAGGGAGAGAGAGAGAGAGCGCGCGAGTGAGGGAGAGAGAGAGAGAGCGCGCGAGTGAGGGAGAGAGAGAGAGAGCGCGCGAGTGAGGGAGAGAGAGAGAGAGCGCGCGAGTGAGGGAGAGAGAGAGAGAGCGCGCGAGTGAGGGAGAGAGAGAGAGAGCGCGCGAGTGAGGGAGAGAGAGAGAGAGCGCGCGAGTGAGGGAGAGAGAGAGAGAGCGCGCGAGTGAGGGAGAGAGAGAGAGAGCGCGCGAGTGAGGGAGAGAGAGAGAGAGCGCGCGAGTGAGGGAGAGAGAGAGAGAGCGCGCGAGTGAGGGAGAGAGAGAGAGAGCGCGCGAGTGAGGGAGAGAGAGAGAGAGCGCGCGAGTGAGGGAGAGAGAGAGAGAGCGCGCGAGTGAGGGAGAGAGAGAGAGAGCGCGCGAGTGAGGGAGAGAGAGAGAGAGCGCGCGAGTGAGGGAGAGAGAGAGAGAGCGCGCGAGTGAGGGAGAGAGAGAGAGAGCGCGCGAGTGAGGGAGAGAGAGAGAGAGCGCGCGAGTGAGGGAGAGAGAGAGAGAGCGCGCGAGTGAGGGAGAGAGAGAGAGAGCGCGCGAGTGAGGGAGAGAGAGAGAGAGCGCGCGAGTGAGGGAGAGAGAGAGAGAGCGCGCGAGTGAGGGAGAGAGAGAGAGAGCGCGCGAGTGAGGGAGAGAGAGAGAGAGCGCGCGAGTGAGGGAGAGAGAGAGAGAGCGCGCGAGTGAGGGAGAGAGAGAGAGAGCGCGCGAGTGAGGGAGAGAGAGAGAGAGCGCGCGAGTGAGGGAGAGAGAGAGAGAGCGCGCGAGTGAGGGAGAGAGAGAGAGAGCGCGCGAGTGAGGGAGAGAGAGAGAGAGCGCGCGAGTGAGGGAGAGAGAGAGAGAGCGCGCGAGTGAGGGAGAGAGAGAGAGAGCGCGCGAGTGAGGGAGAGAGAGAGAGAGCGCGCGAGTGAGGGAGAGAGAGAGAGAGCGCGCGAGTGAGGGAGAGAGAGAGAGAGCGCGCGAGTGAGGGAGAGAGAGAGAGAGCGCGCGAGTGAGGGAGAGAGAGAGAGAGCGCGCGAGTGAGGGAGAGAGAGAGAGAGCGCGCGAGTGAGGGAGAGAGAGAGAGAGCGCGCGAGTGAGGGAGAGAGAGAGAGAGCGCGCGAGTGAGGGAGAGAGAGAGAGAGCGCGCGAGTGAGGGAGAGAGAGAGAGAGCGCGCGAGTGAGGGAGAGAGAGAGAGAGCGCGCGAGTGAGGGAGAGAGAGAGAGAGCGCGCGAGTGAGGGAGAGAGAGAGAGAGCGCGCGAGTGAGGGAGAGAGAGAGAGAGCGCGCGAGTGAGGGAGAGAGAGAGAGAGCGCGCGAGTGAGGGAGAGAGAGAGAGAGCGCGCGAGTGAGGGAGAGAGAGAGAGAGCGCGCGAGTGAGGGAGAGAGAGAGAGAGCGCGCGAGTGAGGGAGAGAGAGAGAGAGCGCGCGAGTGAGGGAGAGAGAGAGAGAGCGCGCGAGTGAGGGAGAGAGAGAGAGAGCGCGCGAGTGAGGGAGAGAGAGAGAGAGCGCGCGAGTGAGGGAGAGAGAGAGAGAGCGCGCGAGTGAGGGAGAGAGAGAGAGAGCGCGCGAGTGA
>WWET01003248.1:83864-88864 GCA_011038615.1 Limnodynastes dumerilii | reverse complement strand
GAGAGAGTGGGGGACACATAGAGAGAGAAGATACACTAGAAATTAAATAAAACAAAATAATTGCAACACAAGCCTGAAATAACGGACATCTAATCATCAGGATGAAAGCTTAGCATCAAGTCCCGCCCCATCCTTTGGGACCCTATGAATGGCAGTTTTGATTAAGCAAGGGGTGTGGCTTCAGGCATGATTTGCATAAATCACACCCTAAAGCCCCGCCCCTATACTGACAGCAACTATTTCCTGAGCTTCCACTCTGTGTGAACATGCAGGGGCATGGAAGTTGGCTGCTCTGGGCCCATATGCTATTTGCTGTACTGGCACAGGCATCTAGAGGTACCGCTGTGTGCTCCTCTGGATCAGCCCCAGGGTGTTTTGTTCCCCAGCCGCCCGCGGGGTGAGGCATTCCGCTGCCCTCCCTCACCACTGCTGCTATGAAGGCGTGCACCCAGCAGAGACGTGGCTGACAGTAAAATCATGTCATGGGATGGAGAATGGAAGGGGGTAATAGATTGACCCAGGTAGACCCCATTCATAATCCACAGACCCTCCAACATGACCCATTCCATTAGATGAAATTTACTCTGCTCCTGAACTTCCAGCTGTCACTCACCTGGTTTAAATAAAGTAACTGATATTTAAAAAACTATTTGCCTCTTCAACAAAGGTGGTTACCATAGTAACTGACAGTTGGAAACTGAGGAGCAGAGTATTTTGTACCTAATGGAATGGGTCATGTTGGAGGGTATGAATCCCTCCCTGGATTGCTCATCAATAGACTACAAGCTTCTATTGCTCTTTTTAAGTCAGATAACGTGATCTACAAAAACAATGTACAGAAAAGCCATTGAAGATTAATGTGACTGGCAGAACATGGCACGCGTCCCCCTGAAGCTCCATTAGTTCACGCGTCATTAAGTAAATGAAACCTTAAAATGTTCTTGGCCGCTCAGCATGATCTATACATGAACAAAGAGCCACTACTCTGACTGCAGGCTGTTAACAACACTGTCATTGATTGGCCACATATTGTCTTTCATGGCTTTCAACTCAGCAGGCTGCATATGCTGAGTGCCAGCCGAGCCGTTCATTCCTCTATAGGAAGCGGTGGATAATGACTGGAGGATTCTGGGATTCTGGAGGTCATGTGACCAGAGGCTGGCCCTTTTGTATGTTGGGCTAAAATTTCATTCACAGTTTGCTAAACAGGTCAATGGCCTGTCATGTAATTGTAGCTTATAGACAGGGGCGGAAGGTGACGGGGCCTGAGTATGGATCAGGGTTGCTGACGTTCTATCTCTTTTCTACGGGAGATCTTGCAGGGAAGAGATAAATGCAGGAATGGGGCCAGATTTACTAAGCTAAGGAGAAGTGGAGATGTTGCCCATAGCAACCAATCAGATTCTAGCTCTCACTTTCCTATTACATATTACAGAATGTCAGCTAGAATCTGATTGGTTGCTATGGACAACATCTCCACTTTTCCAAACCCACTCTGGCCCATGGGGGTGAAAAAAAGGATTTATTTACTGACAATTTATCCATTAATAAATACCGATGCCACCATTTTTATTGTGAAATAGCTTTCCTGGCACTATTAGACACACCCATGGGTGGAGCTATTCCCAGGACACACCTCTTTGGTGGTACAGGACACACCCCTTTGGTGCAGTGTCTATCACATTCTCCCTGATATTCATTTGTGAAAGTTGGCTTCCATGGTTTTACTGCGGCCCAGCGGTAATATATCCATCTGAATTTCTTGCTCAGGGAGGGCCTGATTCAGAGATACGATTTCCACGGCACTTAGGAGCGTATATTTAAGATCCTAGAAAATTTGCAAAACTGCGCATGCGTAGTAATAGTGCAACGCCGTCTACATAGCGGTTAGGAGCGTAAATTCGTTAAGAGCGTAAGTTTGAATCGCACGCAAGCACTTAAGATCTTAAGTGCAGCGAATCTTTAAGATCTTAAGGATTTGCATGGAAATGGGCGGGGGGAGGCAGGGAAATGAGGGAAAGTGGGCGCGGGCTGACACTTAGGATCTTAAATAAACGCTACTACGTCACTTAAGATCTCAAATGACAGCGCAGAGTTAGGGTTAGTCAATGGTGGTCTAAGTTTAAGATCCACCGCTGTTTGCAAGGGGAGTGACTGTTTATGCAGTGGGCTGGAACAGGGTAAGATCTTACCTAAGGTGCGTATATTTGCGATCTTTTCGCAATCGCATCTCTGAATCAGCCCCGGAGTGTGGATTCAGCCACTATTTGTCCGGAAGCATATTTAAGGCATCAAAATCATTTATTCATTTTGCTTTGTTCTCTTTCCGAGCTCAGTGTCTTTTAAACAGCCTGAAAAATAAATAATAAAATAACATAAATAAATATTCACGGGGAGGTTGAGAGACGTTGACGCTTTGAGTGTAAGCTTTGTGAAATAACACAATATTGCTGTTTGGTTGCAGCTGTCTTTTTGCTGGGGATAATTTGCTCTTTCCACACTTACTTATGCAGACAATGGAGATGCCGCTTGTCGCTGTCAGGCAGCCATTATGGTGTGTGAGACGGGGACAGGTGCCTTCCAGGTAAAACGCAGACACCGTGACGCTCCTCGTTAACCAGCGTCTGTGTTTATTTTGGAGGTGAGGACATGGCTGACTACTCCAGCAGGGCAGTGAGAGCAGGTGCAGCTCTCCATAGACAATTTGGGCGTAAGAACACGAGGATTGAGCAGATCCACTGGTGGGGCCTGTCAGGGCGTGTGATAAATTGACTTATACATCGGAGGTGACACTCAGTGAATGAAGTCTCAACCATGCTGCGCAATTTTGTCACACTGGCGTTTATTTATCTATTTATTTTTTTAATTGGAATATAAATTTCCTCATAGGGCCTGATCCAGACCCACACCCGCGAGCGATCGTACGCCGGTCGGGAGCGTAAAACCGGGCAAAAAACGCACTGCCCATGTGCAGTATGACAACTTCCGGTCGTCAGAAGGACATGAGCGTACAGCGAGCGTATTTTGAGCGCATTTTTCGCCCAAGGGGCGTGCGTTTTGTACGACGATAGTCCGGACGCTCGAGTTACTACACAGAGGCGGGGATGGCCATTTAAATTGTACAGTATGGGCGTGCTAAGCCCCGTACGACCAGCGTATCGCTACAGAAATTCGCACGGACGCTTGAAAAAGTTAGGGTAGGGTTCAGCCGCCGTAAGTCGGTACAATCAATGGGAGTGTCATGGGCGTGAAAGTTTATACGCCCGGGCGATCATACGCCTTCTCGCGGGCATAGGTCTGGATCTGGCCCATAGAGCCAGCAAACTCGGGGGTATAATTAATAAATGGGGCCGGAACCGTGTTTTCCCCTCATTTCTGTTCCTTTGCTTCGCATTTCAACAGTTTTGCGTTTTGCGTATGCAAATGCACCCGTGCTATCCAATCAGAAGGCTTTCTAAAGGAGGGGCTGGATTGTGCTAGCAAGTGGGTGGGATTTATTATTAAAATTCGCAGTATAGTACCTCCCAACATTTACAGTTTTGCAAACGGGACAAATAAGCACCGCCCAAACTGTGTCACGGCCCCGTCAACACTCCGCTCTCGCCTCACCGAAACTTCACCTGGACCCACCCACGCTCTACCCATATGGGCTGGTCCACACGCACAGAGAACGTTTAAATGGTAGTTAAAGAATTAATCCTGCCTCCGGTTTAGTCCACTAATAAAGACAAACTGGAATGTGGACGGAACAGTGGGACCGTCACCCAAATTCGGGACTGTCCGTATGGAAGCGGGACAGGTGGGAGGCATGCAGTATAGGCGTGGCAATGCTCTGCATACAGATCCAGGCTTCTGAAAGGCTGCCATGTTGCATTTGCAGGAGTCACAAATCTTAAGGTAGGGTGTGGCTATCAGACATCCGCTGGTGTGACGGGAATGGTTAGTGGTTCCTGTTAGTCGCAAATCCAGTCGCAAGGGATTGGGAAGTCGTTATCCCATCCAAGATACAGAAAAAGTAACCATAAACTTTTAGCACCAATCAGATGTCAGAAAGTGTTATCAGGCTAAGCGATGCTTACGTCTGATTGGATAATATTCATGACATTGTAGGATTGATCTGCACAGTGGTGTGTTCTGAAACACAGGTATTGTACTGTATTTACTTCATGCAGGACCAAGATGGCGTTGTAACTACTTCCAGTAATGGATTTTATACCAGGTACAAGTGTAGGTGGGGGATCTTGCTGCAGAGAAACCAGGCATGGTGATTAAAGGGTAAAGTCCCTCTAGTGCTTGCCCGAAACACATTCCAATCCAATCCAGACATAAGAGCAATGAGATTTACGACAAAGAGGCGTGGCTCAGTTCTAAAGTGGGCGTTCCCTCTTAGACACTGTACATTATGGGTGTTCCCTCTTAGACACTGTACATTATGGGCGTTCCCTCTCACACACTGTACATTATGGGTGTTCCCTATCAGACACTGTACAGTATGGGCGTTCCCTCTCACACACTGTACATTATGGGCGTTCCCTATCAGACACTGTACAGTATGGGCGTTCCCTCTCACACACTGTACATTATGGGCGTTCCCTATCAGACACTGTACATTATGGGCGTTCCCTCTCACACACTGTACATTATGGGCGTTCCCTATCAGACACTGTACAGTATGGGCGTTCCCTCTCACACACTGTACAGTATGGGCGTTCCCTATCACACACTGTACAGTATGGGCGTTCCCTCTCACACACTGTACAGTATGGGCGTTCCCTATCACACACTGTACAGTATGGGCGTTCCCTATCACACACTGTACAGTATGGGCGTTCCCTATCACACACTGTACAGTATGGGCGTTCCCTATCACACACTGTACAGTATGGGCGTTCCCTATCACACACTGTACAGTATGGGCGTTCCCTATCACACACTGTACAGTATGGGCGTTCCCTCTCACACATTGTACATTATGGGCGTTCCCTCTCACACACTGTACA
>WWET01003248.1:20156-31126 GCA_011038615.1 Limnodynastes dumerilii | reverse complement strand
GGGCATGACGATACGCTGTGCGTTAGTCGGGTCTGGTCTGGAACAGGCCCTTCATTACCAATACGCAGGCTAAGCAGCAAATAAAGAATAAGTGCTATGTTTTGTACCTTTGAACAAAAATACAAAAGGGGGGGGGGAGTGCATGACGATACGCTGTGCGTTAGTCGACGGAGGTCTGGAACAGGCCCTTCATTACCAATACGCAGGCTAAGCAGCAAATAAAGAATAAGTGCTATGTTTTGTACCTTTGAACATTTGAAAAATACAAACGATAATTTCCTGTGAGGCAATAAGAAGCCAAAAAAACCATTAACTTGAGCCAAGAGGGAGACAAAGGGTAAAGTCCTGATGCCAAGATTGTGAGTAGCACCTTCCTAGTGCTCCTGTACCTGTGACTGCCACAGGTATAATACAGTCACACACACAGTGAGATCGCACGGGGCGCGCCCCTAGATAACTAAAAGGGGGGCACTTCCTGCAGCCCTCCCCGTGCAGTGGTCACATAGAGCGCGGCAGTGTGAGTGTATAATGAGGGGGCACAGTGTGAGTGTATAATAAGGGGGCACAGTGTGAGTGTATAATGAGGGGGCACAGTGTGAGTGTATAATGAGCGGCCACAGTGAGTGTGTATAATGAGGGGCCACAGTGAGTGTGTATAATGAGGGGGCACAGTGTGAGTGTATAATGAGGGGGCCAGAAACGGCACTGGCTTTAAACCCCCAATACCTGCCTGTTCCCTGTTCCTTGCTCCCTGCTCCCTGTTCCCTGTTCCATGCTCCCTGCTCCCTGCTCTAGTCCTGTGGTGGTTTTATATAATCAGACGTATTGTAGAGATAGTGCAGGATTGCCGACTTTTAAAAGCTTCCTTACGGGAAATGCATACAGGGGGTGGCGCTTAACAGCGTGATTTATACAAATCGCATCATTAAGCCCCGCCCCTGACTATAATTTACCCCTTTTAGTGGGGAGGTTTCATAGGGATGGGGGTGGGGCTAGAGGACGCAATTTTTGTCATCAAGTCCCTTCCTGTTCCAAGCAACACTAGTAAACCAGTGTTGCCAGGCAGTGGGGGGGCAGGGCTTGGTGTAATGGAAACCACGAGCCTCAAGTCCCTTGCGGGAGATTTGTCGGTTCTCCCGGGATAGCGGGAGAACTGCCCGAATTTCAGGAGTCTCCTGGACAACCAGTTTAAAGACCGCACGGAGTAGTTTAGACAGAAGTAGGCGTGCTAATGCCGCCCTGGGGAGTGTTTAGGTAGAAGCGGGAGGGGGGAGGGATTTATCCGTGTCTATTTTCCTTCTTAAGAAAGAAAAAGCACGCAGTTACGTAAAGCAGTCCTAAGGAACTCTTAAGCGGCATAAGGTTCCTCGGGGGAGGGGCAGTATGGGTGAGTTAGGTACGGATCTGCCCGCACTTACTCACTCTTAAGTGTGAATCTGGTCCCTAGACTCCATGAAGAGTGTTTGATCTCCCTGAAGAGTAGGTGATCTCCCTGTCTCCCTGAAGAGTATTTGATCTCCCAGACCCCCTTAAGAGTGGGTGATCTCCTTGACTGCCTGAAGTATTGGCAATCTCCCTGGTGCTGATGCAGTCCCAGGAGTCATTGCATAAGGATGACATAATTTATAAATTGTCTTTTGATTCCCTGCATTAAGATGTCATCATAGACTGGCCGATATATAAGACTCTTGTGTCTCTTGTGAATCAGCTGCAGTGTCACCTACTTTTATCTTCTCTATAAAGATGAAGGAGTCAGCGGATCCTATTCACAGTCTCCACAATAACACTGAAAGGATTTATTTACTGACAATGTAACACTCAATAAATAATGAAGCTGCTTTTTTTTGAGAAATAGTTTTCCTGGCATCACTAGACACGCCCATGGGTGGAGCTATTCACAGGACACACCCCTTTGGTGGTGCAGGACACACCCCGTTGTTGATACAGGACACACCCCTTGATAGTGCTATCACCCCAGATATTTGTTTGCAAAAGTTGGCAACCAAATTTCCTGCCAGCAATCACAGTGTTATCAGCCTCTATGAACCACAGCTTCAGAAATGTCTGATAAGAGAATAACAGCACACTCAGCATGATAACAATAGTGTTTAACGTTCCTTAAAGTCATTATATGACTGCGCAACAACATGTGATTTATCCAGGCTTGACCCAGCACCCTATGCAGATAAGAGATTCTATATACAAAGGCTCGTATTGACTGAAATAATGTGTAGTATGTCTGCCAATAGCTATCACAAAGTGCAAGCTCTGTGGTCATCAGACTCCTTTATCCGCAGATGACTATTAGCACACGATGTTATTGTCATCATTTCTGCTTTAATTAGTGGTGTAGATAAGTGGAATTTCGATAAGCAACTGAGATGACCTGATGACCGAATCACAGCAGAGATCTGCAGGCGCAAGTTTCCAAAAACATCAGACGCCCACAAAACAGAGATTGCCATACGCAGCCTTTTTGAAGCCCCGGCTAGCTGCTGTCCGGTATGTGGACATATTGGGGCCGATGCAGAGGTTCACGTTGCGTATCTTTTCCACTGCACATGCTCAGAAACGATGAGGGCGCAGCATGTCTGATTCAGAGCCGAACGCAACGCTATCTGCGCACTCCTGCGTTCTGAAGTGCGTGTCATGGAAGGAGACATGCTGACAGTGTACAGAAAGGGGAGGGGCCCAAGCACTTTTTAGGTGAAGACATTTGCACTAGGCCCAGGGGAGCTGACCTTTGGGGTGTGACCGCTGCTGCGGCTGATTAATCCGGTTAGTTGTTTAAAAACAGCGCTCAGTCCTAGGGACTTGATCCTGACCCCCGCACGTTTTCCGTACGTGCGGGGACCTTAAAGTCCACAAGAAAGAGGGGCATGAACTACCCCCCGTGTCCCTCCCCTCTCTTGTGCGGAGACTGTCTGACTTATTTCGCCATAAAGCAGACGAACGGATCAGCCGTCCGTCCGAGTGCTGATTCGCTGGTAAATGCCTAATCCCACCCATTCTGTAAAATTATAATGCTTTCCCCCCACCCACCTTGGCGAGCAGAGGCGAAGACCAGCCCCTTTCTTCTTAAATTCCATCGTACGGAACTAGGTAACATGGCCGTAACATCACGTAACTTTGCGTGTGTAAGTGGGATAATGGGGTAGGTCCAGAACTACGTGTTCCGTACGTTTATTCGCGGAGCGTATTTTCGTGCACGTAAGTTTGCTACACCTTCCTAGGCACACCCCTTGCACGGACGTATTTTGTCAAGATACGCTTCCCAAACCCTACCTTAACTTTTTCCAACGTAACCGCTGTCATACGCACACGTACGTATGGCCTGAACGAATTTACGCAGCTAAGCACACCCATACTGTACACTTTAAATACCACCCCCCGCCTACTTCACGTATTTCAGACGTATTTTTGAGTAACGTAAATTTGCCACGCCCACACGTAAGTATTTATGTGACACATTCGTAAATGGCCCATACGTTCACAATTACGCTACATGAATGTGCGTATTTTCTATGGTGCGCATGTGCAGTGCGTTCTAAACAGCGATTTTACGTCTCCGCCGCGCGTAAATTCGCTTTGAAGCGTTGTTCTGGATCAGGCCCAATGTTATCAGTTGTGGATTCGTTCCTCTGATTGTAAAGATGAAAACTTATTTATCCTCTTAAGTGCTCTCAAGCAAATCCAAAGGGTGTTAGAATGTTTCCATCAGTAATGATACAACCTCTGGAGATACGTCTCACTATAATGTTAAAATTAAATACATAAAATAAGTAAATATAGTCCTAATAAAATACAATAAACGACTCTGTGTATGTGAATTAGCAGTGACCGCTGGATCGCAGGCTTATGATCCTGCGAAATAATGAATAAGTACTCATACACATTTCCATGCTTCCGCAATGTATGATTAGTAAGCGCGTAGATCCAGACCTACGTTTCCATTACGTTTCATCGCGTAGCGCATTTTCTAGCCACTCCCCTCTATCGTACGTACTTTTTCCGATTTACGCTTTCCAAACCCTACCTTAACTTTTCAATGCCTAAGTACAGACATACGTAAAGGCTTCACGTACGTGACTGCCTAAGCCACGCCCATACTGTATGATTTAAATGCCTCTCCCCAACTCTGAAGCGTAATTACAGGTATCAAATGCTGGCATGCCCCTTCGATCGTAGTTATGCCGTTGATACTAGGCTGGTAGGTAGGTTCAGAGTTGCGTGATGTAACATCCAGCCAGTGTACTTAGTTCTGGATCTACCCCAAAGACTGTGTTCAGTGTTACTAATTATGTTTTGTCTTCACGGTAAGTTCCAATCAGCTTTATCCTGTAGTTTAGTGTTAGAATGTCATATCATGTACATTGATAGTTGATAGATAATTGACCCTGGAGGAGAGGACGGGTCAACCTGTCTTTTAGGTTAATTGCAACCACACGGCAAAGAATAACTGAGCGATACCATGCTAACCTGCAAGGGGGCCAATTTAAATAGTGAAAGCAGAATGAGAATGGAGGGGTGACGTTTCTTAGCTGAACTCTAATTTAGAGGTTAAACAGAAAGCTCATAAGATGTGGGATCTACGTGCAGTATAGTCATTTTTCCAGCATGAAACATATTTATTACGTCCTTACTTTGCAAAATGTTTAGCTGAGCTGTACACTTGCACTTGCTTTGCCCTTTCTCCTAAACTGCATCTGTTCCCCTGGGATTTCCTAAGAAACTGACCCGTCCTGACAGATGATAATGGGCCTGATCCAGAACTACGCCTCGGAGCGAATTTACGCGTGGCTGAGACGTAAAATCGCTGTTTTGTACGCACTTATAATGAATTATCCCGTCCTTACTTTCCAAAATGTTTAGCTGAGCTGTACACTTGCACTTGCTTTGCCCTTTCTCGCACACTGCATCTGTTCCCCCGGGATTTCCTAAGAAACTGACCCGTCCTGACGGATGATAATATCCCGTGTGGGTTTTTCTATGACGTCATTATTCTTTTGAACCAGATTGTGATAGTTCTAGAAGACCACACGCATTCTGCAAGAAGCCTGATAACGGGAGCTGGTTGTGCACGTTTGTTGCATACGATCAGTACTGTTTGGAATAATTCTTTCCCTGTTGGAATAAACCTTTTTGTGCGTTGGACCAAAGTTGCGATCTGATTGAACATCGATCATTTACCAGTTTTCATAAAAAGGAATCTAACAATAACAGTGGACTGTATTCACACTTAAGAGTGAGTTAGGTACTCAAGAAGCAGCTGCTTCCTAAGTATGAATACGGTCCAGCGCCAGCATCCGTTTGGTCTGAATGATTTCTTATCCGTCCGTACACCTAATGGAGAGCACTCAGGCCAGAAACCCTTAATCACTCCCAGGAGCGGTGGAGGATAAAACCCTTGTATAGCAGTAGGCACACTTATGCAGTGATATGGTAGCAGATTTTCACACTCTTGTTGACGCGTTTCATCCAATAGGATTTCATCAGAGGAATAATAAATCCCCGGCAGTATTACCAACACAGCCGCTGTATGCTACTAATATAGTGCAGGGCAGCATGGTGGCTCAGTGAGCAGCACTTGGGTCTCCCAGTACTGAGGTCATGAGTTCAATTCCCAGGCTAGGCTTTATCTGTGTGGAGTGTGTATGTTTTCCCTGTGTCTGTGTGGGTTTCCTCCGGGTGCTCTAGTTAACTCCCACACTCCAAAAACATGCTGGTTAATTGGCTGAATAAACTAACCCTAATGTGTGTGTGTCTGTATATGTATAGACCTTAGAATGTAGCTCCAGTAGGGCAGAGACTGGTGTGAATGTGATATATTCTCTGTAATGCGCTGTGTAATCTGATAGTACTACATAAACACCTGTTAATAAGTATATAATAAATGAATAGTAGCAGGCCATGGCTCTGTAGATCTCTTTCCTGTATATTACAGCGCCATTCCATAGAAAATAACCTTTCTGACATCTCTTATACGCTCTGTGTAATCAGCTTAAATCTGCAAGTGAGGAGCAGGAGCACAGCCAGCAATAGCCTGCCCGCTTGCCAATAACTCCATTATCCCCAATGGCCATCACCAGCCAACTGTACAAATGGAAGCTTGGTGGCCATTATAAACATGGTGAGATCTTCCACTCCCTGTCAGAGGACTTGTAATGTGTTCCTTGGTTCGAATCCAAGGCCGAGCGACGCACATGCCCCCTCTCCTACATTCAGCTTTATTTTATGCAAACGATGCATCTTGGTCTCCGCTACAGCAAAGCTAACAGTCTCCACCCCCCACGGCAGAAGAGGGGGAGGAGCCACAATGCCACCATTTGCATAAGACCGCATAATCAGATGACGGCTCGATTGCTTAACGATGCTGATTCTTATGCGATCGGATCCATGAGCAGGAAATCCAGACTTAAGAGCAATGGATCCAGAATGATAAAACGTGGGCGTTTTCCCACCCCCTGCGTTCGGAGAGTGTCTGCATTTCACTACCGCGCAAGCGCTAACTACGGGCTTCCAGCACGGACCTGGACCCGTATGAATAGGAAGGTGCATTCGATTGTAACAGCAGTCTATACAATTTTCTTTTTTTTAGTTTCTAAACATATTAAAGCCCTGAAAAAAATGTGTCTTACATAGGGCCTGATTCACAGATCCGTATGCCATAAGGAGTGTGGATCCCCATTGCGAACCACCCTATTTCTATAGGACCATTCGCTCCCAGCCACGATTGCTTATGCCTCGAATAGGCATAGCAATCTATCCCTGAAGCATCAAACATGGAGCTCTGAAAGGTAAGCAACCCCACTCCTTAACCCTAACCCTAAGTCTCCCCCTCTGTACCCTAACCCTAAGTCCCCCCCCGCAGCCTAACCCTAAGTCGTCCCCCACAGCCTAACCCTAAGTCGTCCCCTCCGCAGCCTAACCCCAAGTCTCCCCATAGACTCTCCTCCCTGCAGCCTAACCCCAAGTCTCCCCATAGACTCTCCTCCCTGCAGCCTAACCCCAAGTCTCCCCATAGACTCTCCTCCCTGCAGCCTAACCCCAAGTCTCCCCATAGACTCTCCTCCCTGCAGCCTAACCCCAAGTCTCCCCATAGACTCTCCTCCCTGCAGCCTAACCCCAAGTCTCCCCATAGACTCTCCTCCCTGCAGCCTAACCCCAAGTCTCCCCATAGACTCTCCTCCCTGCAGCCTAACCCCAAGTCTCCCCATAGACTCTCCTCCCTGCAGCCTAACCCCAAGTCTCCCCATAGACTCTCCTCCCTGCAGCCTAACCCCAAGTCTCCCCATAGACTCTCCTCCCTGCAGCCTAACCCCAAGTCTCCCCATAGACTCTCCTCCCTGCAGCCTAACCCCAAGTCTCCCCATAGACTCTCCTCCCTGCAGCCTAACCCCAAGTCTCCCCATAGACTCTCCTCCCTGCAGCCTAACCCCAAGTCTCCCCATAGACTCTCCTCCCTGCAGCCTAACCCCAAGTCTCCCCATAGACTCTCCTCCCTGCAGCCTAACCCCAAGTCTCCCCATAGACTCTCCTCCCTGCAGCCTAACCCCAAGTCTCCCCATAGACTCTCCTCCCTGCAGCCTAACCCCAAGTCTCCCCATAGACTCTCCTCCCTGCAGCCTAACCCCAAGTCTCCCCATAGACTCTCCTCCCTGCAGCCTAACCCCAAGTCTCCCCATAGACTCTCCTCCCTGCAGCCTAACCCCAAGTCTCCCCATAGACTCTCCTCCCTGCAGCCTAACCCCAAGTCTCCCCATAGACTCTCCTCCCTGCAGCCTAACCCCAAGTCTCCCCATAGACTCTCCCCCCTTCAGCCTAACCCTAAGTCTCCTCCCCCGCAGCCTAACGCAGTCTAAAGGGTTACTCACCTCTCCGATGGTCCGGTGGCGACGCTTCCGAAAATGATTGATTCTGATCGCATACTCACCCATTCATAGAAAAAAAAAATCTAAAACAGCTGTCATGCGTAATGCACACTAATACAATGTTATTCCAAACACCCTTTAACCAGGTGTTCAGTACGATAATCGAGAGAAAATGCTGATTTATTCATTTGTGTGCGGAATACTGACACAGAGCAAAATAAATGATTTATCAACATGTTTCTACTTGTGTAATCTCTCTGCACTATAAATAACTCAGAGTGTGCAATAACGATAAAACCGCTGTATAATGAATAATCCTTTATTGTGTACACAGCTACCTGCAGGATGGTGTTTGTCACTAGTAAAGTATGTGCAGGAGAAGTGACAGGTGAATGTCCCTTTTCTCTGCTAATCCACCAGCCGTCTATATCAAGGTTCATTGTCAGGTTTGTTGACACTAGGTGACTTGACCGCATTTTTTTTGAAATGCATAGTGACATTGAGAACATTGCTGCGGATTAGAGGAAAAGTGGTAGCACATTGCGCTATGCTCCGCCCGAGGCAGCAATGACTGGAAAAACCAGAAATTGGTTTTATTTTAGCGCAGTTTTTGCTGTTATGATTTTTTACGGTTTATTTATAAACTTTGAAAAATAACTTATGTTGCCGCGCCCCATATTCCTAAGAAGCAGAAAGTAAAGGTCGTATTCACAGATATGTTTTTACGGCGGATTGCGTGCAAATTTTTAGAAGCGGATTAACTGCGCATGCGCCGTGACTTTTTCCACGCACATTACGTAGTATTTACGCACGTAAGTGCTTCAGCCACGGACTTGTGAATCGCACTTAGTAACATACACGCAGAGGGGCGTGGTTTTAATCCAGATGGTAGAAATTACGTGAAAGTGGGCAGGGCGAAGCATTGAAATGGGTATTTGAGGGCACGGTTTAAAAAATATGCATGTACATAAATAACATACAAGCATAAATACACACGTTGGGCCAGATCCAGAACAACGCTTGTGAGCGAATTTACACGTGGCAGAGACGTAAAATCGTCTTTTGGTAAATACTGCGCATGCGCACCATAGAAAATACGCTCAGTAACGTAGCGTAATTGTGAACGTATGGGCCATTCACGTACGTGTCACGTAAATACTCACGTGTGGGTGTGCCAATTTTAATACGTCTGAAATACATTAAGTAGGCGGGGTTTGTATTTAAAGTGTACAGTATGGGCGTGCTTAGCTGCGTAAATACGTGTTGCCCATACGTACGTGTGCGGATCACTGCGGTTACGTTGGCAAAAGTTAAGGTAGGGTTTGGAAAGCGGATCTTGACAAAATACGTACATCCAAGGGGTGTGACAAGGGGAGTGAATAGAAGGTACGCACACGAAAATACGCTACGCGAATAAACGTACGGCAAACGTAGTTCTGGATCTACCCCGTAGAGATAAGGGTGCCCTGTGGAGGCGGAATTCACCAAAATCCCGTCCGTACGAGGGGAGTGTTTTGGGTGTTGCCTTGCTATGTGCGTGAGTAAATACAGCCCTAAACCACAAAATGAGGGGGCAGGGGCAGAGTTTACCAGGGACTCCAGAGTGACATTGGGCCTGATCCAGACCTACGCCCACGAGCATAGCGTATGATCGCCCGGGCGTATAAACTTTCATGCCCATGACACTCCCATTGATTGTACCTACTTACGGCGGCTGAACCCTACCCTAAGATTTTCCAGCGTACGTGCGAATTTTCGTACCGATACGCTGGTCGTACTGGGCTTAGCACGCCCATACTGTACAATTTACATGGCTATCCTCGCCTCTGTGTGGTAACTCGAGCGTCCGGACTATCGTCGTACTAAACGCACGCCCCTTGTGTGAAAAATACGCTCAAAATACGCTCGCTGTATGCTCATGTCCTTCGGACGACCGGAAGTTGTCATACTGCACATGCGCAGTGCGTTTTTTCGCCCGGTTTTACGCTCCCGACCGGCGTACGCTCAGTCGCGGGCGTAGGTCTGGATCAGGCCCATTGTGATGTCCCCCCCACAAAGTTTGTCATCAGGGCCGGTAATGCTAAGTTCAGTCCATGGTTGCCAAATCTCCTGGAATGTCCGGGAGACTCCTGCAAATCTCCTGCATCTCATCTTGATGACATTATTTCTGTCATTTGCCCCAACCTATCTTTAGTAACAGTGTAAATTGCAGCCTTGATAGACAAGGGGGAATAAATTGCATTAACATCATCAAGTCCCGTCCCCATACTGCCATCTCTTTCTCCTTTCCAAAATCTCCCTGAAGCAAAAAAACAAAAAACAAAACAGTCAGCGATCCCCTGATTCCCAGGTAAACTAGATGACATTGGGCTTGATCCAGACTGGAGAGATCACTCAGGATCCTCTTAAAAGATATCAGATCGTCTGTTTTATTTTATTTTTTTAAAGTCCTGAGTCTACCAACCGATGATAAGCGTGTGCCCACCTTCTGCCCAGTGATTCCTCCTTTCCTTTTTTTCTCTTTCTCTGCCTTTTGGGGGTCTGTGCATTTTAATCTATGATGTCAGGATCATTTGAGCAGAGGATTATGGGATAGAACTGTCAGATCTGACGGTAGTGTGTATGCATGAACCAGCATGCTCATCGTGACATGAAATCTTTGCTAGGATCGTTACTTGTGTCACATCGTGTCATGTGTGCCCAGCTTAAGGGCGTGTTCATGCGAGCGAGTGTTAATGTAATGTAATGTAAATGCGCAGCGTTTACGGCTAAACATTGTCACCAACTACGGGGCGTATCTAACGCCAGAGCGCTGCGACCAGCCGATACGCCACAGCTTACACAGAACCATCGCGATGGCGCTTGAACCTTTCCGAAGGCTTTGTGAAAGATCTGGAAGTGCAGCAATGACAGCCGGACCCTGCATAGGAAGAGAACGTAACGGTAATATATTAGCGTTGTGCTTGACTGTTATGTGACTGGCATACAGTCCAGAGTTTCAGCCCCAGAGGGCTCAATGCAGAGACAAACATCAATAATAAAGAGGCGTGCGAGCTCTAGATATATCTGAATTAGTGGGGCAGAATGCGTGCCATTGGA
>WWET01003248.1:4832-19525 GCA_011038615.1 Limnodynastes dumerilii | reverse complement strand
CCTAAGTCCCCGGCGATGGCGCTTCCAAAAATGAATGGGTGAGTATGCAAAGCGCATACTCACCCGTTCATGAAAAACAAAATTCTGAAACGGCTCGCAATCGAAATAGGGATATCCAAATAGCCAACGATTCCTGTAGCACCAAACGCGGAGCTCTGAACGGTAAGTAACTATTTATCCCCAACCCACTCCCTAACCCTAACCTTAACCTTAAATCCCTACCCTTGCAGCCTAACCCTAAGCCCCCCCCACCCTGCAGCCTTAACCTAAGTCTTTACCCCTCCCCCCTTCAGCCTAACCCTAAGTCTCCTCCCCCGCAGCCTAACGCAGTCTAAAGGGTTACTCACCTCTCCGATGGTCCGGTGGCGACGCTTCCGAAAATGATTGATTCTGATCGCATACTCACCCATTCATAGAAAAAAAAAATCTAAAACAGCTGTCATGCGTAATGCACACTAATACAATGTTATTCCAAACACCCTTTAACCAGGTGTTCAGTACGATAATCGAGAGAAAATGCTGATTTATTCATTTGTGTGCGGAATACTGACACAGAGCAAAATAAATGATTTATCAACATGTTTCTACTTGTGTAATCTCTCTGCACTATAAATAACTCAGAGTGTGCAATAACGATAAAACCGCTGTATAATGAATAATCCTTTATTGTGTACACAGCTACCTGCAGGATGGTGTTTGTCACTAGTAAAGTATGTGCAGGAGAAGTGACAGGTGAATGTCCCTTTTCTCTGCTAATCCACCAGCCGTCTATATCAAGGTTCATTGTCAGGTTTGTTGACACTAGGTGACTTGACCGCATTTTTTTTGAAATGCATAGTGACATTGAGAACATTGCTGCGGATTAGAGGAAAAGTGGTAGCACATTGCGCTATGCTCCGCCCGAGGCAGCAATGACTGGAAAAACCAGAAATTGGTTTTATTTTAGCGCAGTTTTTGCTGTTATGATTTTTTACGGTTTATTTATAAACTTTGAAAAATAACTTATGTTGCCGCGCCCCATATTCCTAAGAAGCAGAAAGTAAAGGTCGTATTCACAGATATGTTTTTACGGCGGATTGCGTGCAAATTTTTAGAAGCGGATTAACTGCGCATGCGCCGTGACTTTTTCCACGCACATTACGTAGTATTTACGCACGTAAGTGCTTCAGCCACGGACTTGTGAATCGCACTTAGTAACATACATGCAGAGGGGCGTGGTTTTAATCCAGATGGTAGAAATTACGTGAAAGTGGGCAGGGCAAATTACGTGAAAGTGGGCAGGGCAAAGCATTTTAAATGGGCCTTTCTCTCCCAGCCAGTTTCATACTGAGGCAGGAGTTCCTCTTCTGGGGATCTCATTAAACCCGCAGACGGCAATTAAGACATCCTTAAGACAAGCCTTATTGCAAGATAGAAGCAGGGTGAGTATATTCCACCACAAGCCTGGCTCTTTACCCTGACGCTATTTCCCTATTCTGGATCCTCTATCTCTTGTCTCCCCTACCCCGCATCTACACACCACGAGGCAACACCGCAGCAGCTTAGCGCCTCCATCGACAAGCCGACAGCACCAGCGGACCACCGTAAAGACACCCCCGATGAGCCTTAACCACAAGACACACGCAGGGTGAGTAGTACCAGATACAAGCCTGAGAAGTACATTGACGTTATCACACTATTGTGGATCTTGTTCTCCTGTTTTCTCCGCACCCCCACCGCACTCTTCAAACGGCAGAAGGACATATCGCTCTATACAACAGACATAAGGCTCCTTAGTACCATCTAATCCCACCTGACCATAGCACCTAGAAGTTTTGAGCGTAATCTACCCATTTTTCTTCTTCCCCGAAGAGGTTACTCACCTCTCCGGAGCTGTCAGCGGGGGGTCTGCGGCAGGTGCAGTGGGTCTGGCAAAAATGAATGGGTGAGTATGCCGCCTGGGAAAAAGTTATCTAAAATGGCTGCCTATTCGAAATAGAGACAGCCGAAAAGGAACTTTTGGCTGTCTCTATTTCTAAAGACAGCCCATCGGAGCGGGGACTGCAACCAGATTAGTGTAGTGTAGTACAGTGTATTACTGACTGGAGGTTATGATTAATGAGAGCACATAAAAACATGAAAAACATTGATTTATTTCTTCCTGTCTGTCGAAATGATGTGACACTGGCACAATACACCGGCACAATACACAGGCACAATACACCGGCACAATACACAGGCACAATACACAGGCACAATACACAGGCACAATATACTGGCACAATACACCGGCACAATACACAGGCACAATACACCGGCACAATATAAAGGCACATTACATCGGCACAATACACCTGCACAATACACCGGCACAATACACAGGCACAATACACAGGCACAATATACCGGCACAATATACTGGCACAATACACAGGCACAATACACAGGCACAATATACTGGCACAATACATTAGCACAATACATTGGAGGCAATTTCTGACCCTTTGTAACATGTTCAAAAATGTTGCATTTAAATTAAATAGTTTGCAGAAGACTTAAACAGGACCTGGGTTCAGTGTAAATGGTGTGATGTACCAGCCCTTTGTTACGTCTGTGATCGGCTCTGGATCGGGGGACACTTGCTTGGACACGCCCCTTACTATACATTAACACCACGCCCCTCAGAACGCAAGCCGCCGCCACTAGAGTTGCGCTCAGATCTGAATTGCCCGCGACTGCGCACTCCTCAGTACTGAGCATGTGTAGTAGCAAATCACGCACTGAGGCGTCCCGTCAGCTGCCGAACCTCTGGATTGTGTCCATAGGGCCAGATTTACTAAGCCACGGGTTTGGAGAAGTGGAGATGTTGCCCATAGCAACCAATCAGATTTTAGCTGATGTTCTCTAGTATGTAATAGGAAAGTGAGAGCTCGAATCTGATTGGTTGCTAAGGGCAACATCTCAACTTTCCCAAATCTGGCCCATTTGTAATTCAGACCAAATCAGATGAAAATTTATATTTTACTACAATCCTCCTGGTAGTTTTGCAAGTTGCTGCTGTGAGTCAGGAACAGGTGTTTTATTATTACGCCCTGAACACCAAATTCGTGATATTTTTTTATGAGTTTCTTTCTATTGACACATTTGAAATTTTTTATACATATCTGCTGGTATTTATGTAATAGTGGACCCGTTTTACTAGATATGGTACATTCTGCAAATGAATAATTTGGACAGACCGCAAGATATAGTCATGAGAAGTAATTGTTATAGATTTTATAGCGCCATTTAAGGGGTGTAGAGGGGTAATACCAGCATCAGTGAACTCGTGTGCCCGGAGGTCATCGCACAGGATGGGATTGCTATGGCAACAGTAAACAAATATCTCCCTGGGAGCCGCGGGCACTATTCCCGGGTCCAGGAATTTCCTGCGTCTACCCTGCAGCGTTTTAAAGATCAGAGACTGTTTTTTTTTTTTTAACCGCAAATCACCCTGCAATAACCCAGATTTAAAATCCCGTTTTATTGCATGGAAAATCCCGGGTTATGGCAATAAAAATCCTGGGTTATTGCATTGAAAATCCCGGGTTATGGCATTAAAAATCCCAGGTAATTGCATCGAAAATCCTGGGTTATTGCATTGAAAATCCTGGGTTATTGCATGGAAAATCCTGGGTTATGGCATTGAAAATCCCGGGTTATGGCATTGAAAATCCCGGGTTATGGCATGGAATATCCCGGGTTATGGCATTGAAAATCCCGGGTTATGGCATGGAATATCCCGGGTTATGGCATGGAATATCCCGGGTTATGGCAGGGTGGTGATGGGGTTATGGCATTGAAAATCCCGGGTTATGGCATGGTGGTAATGTGAACGTGGTATTAGAATAATTAGAGCAGTCTAAAAACAAAGGATAAGAAACGTGCAAAATGACATAGCAGAAAAATAGTTGGCTCACAGAAGTGTGGACATTGCATCATCGGCAAACACATGAACGCTCAACACTTACCACAACAATCCAAGAAGTTTCCCAATTAAGAACATCATGAACTGTTCAAACACTACCTGCCCCGCTGACTACTCCCTCTTCTGGCCCTAAATCTTCCATAATGAATAACTTCATTACCCATGTTACCCTCCCATCTCTACATCCTGACCTCTACATCTGAGCCTTGCTAAATGAAGAAATCTCATTAGATGAAATCTCGCTTGCAATAAAGGCACAAAAAATAGGTAAATCCCCCCGGCCCCGATGGATACTCTGCGGCTTACTATAAGCGCTTTGCTCCCCTCCTGGTCCCCCATCTTCACTCTATGTTTAATGCAGCCCTGTCTGGTACCCCTTGGCCCCTTGAGACACTGGAGGCTAGGATAATAGTGATACCTAAAGAAGGGAAGGATCCTCAACTCTGTGCAAGCTATAGGCCCATCTCCCTTCTTAATATAGATCTAAAACTCTATGCTAAAGTTCTGGCCACCAGACTAAATGTCGTCCTATCCTCCTTGGTCTACTATGACCAGGTAGGTTTTATTCCCGGCGAGGAAATCTACCCTGACAAAGCCACGAATTTCCCTAACAAATCTGTTTGCTATCCTGCAGCAATACGGGCAGCTGTCGGGATATAATATTAAAATGTCCAAATCTGAAGCACTCCTTATAAATACTTCCCCACGGGAGAGCCAATATCTTACAACTACTTTCCATTTTAAATAGCAGCGTTCAAAAATGCGGTATTTAGGTATATTCCTGACTAACTCCTATCACTCGTTGTATGAAGCCAATTACCCTGCCCTTAGAGACAAGATTGATTCCGAACTTTACTCCTGGAGACACATGTTGCTGTCGTGGCTGGGCAGGATTTTAGCTGTAAAAATGACCCTTCTTCCCAAGCTCCTATACCTTTTCCAAACCCTCCCTGTAAAAGTAACTATTCAACGCTCCTTGGTTAGGTTTACATGGAACCATCGCCCCCCCTCCCCCCCGAACCCGTTTAGTGCTGCTTAAAAAACCTACTACTCAGGGGGGTAGGGGCTTTCATTACCCATGTTACCCTCCCATCTCTACATCCTGACCTCTACATCTGAGCCTTGCTAAATGAAGAAATCTCATCAGATGAAATCTCGCTTGCATTAAAGGCACAAACAATAGGTAAATCCCCCCGCCCCGGTGATGGATACTCTGCGGCTTACTATAAGCGCTTTGCTCTCCTCCTGGTCCCCCATCTTCACTCTATGTTTAATGCAGCCCTGTCTGGCACCCCTTGGCCCCTTGAGACACTGGAGGCTAGGATAATAGTGATACCTAAGGAAGGGACGGATCCCCAACTCTGCGCGAGCTATAGGCCCATCTCCCTTCTTAATATAGATCTAAAACTCTATGCTAAAGTTCTGGCCACCAGACTAAATGTCGTCCTATCCTCCTTGGTCCACTATGACCAGGTAGGTTTTATTCCCGGGGATGAAAGCTACCCTGACAAAGCCACGAATTTCCCTACCAAATCTGTTTGCTATCCTGCAGCAATACGGGCAGCTGTCGGGATATAATATTAAAATGTCCAAATCTGAAGCACTCCTTATAAATACTTCCCCACGGGAGAGGCAATATCTTACAACTACTTTCCATTTTAAGTGGCAGCGTTCAAAAATGCGGTATTTAGGTATATTCCTGACTAATTCCTATCACTCGTTGTATGAAGCCGATTACCCTGCCCTTATAGACAAGATTAATTCCGAACTTTACTCCTGGAGACACATGTTGCTGTCGTGGCTGGGCAGGATTGTAGCTGTAAAAATTAAACTTCTTCCCAAGCTCCTATACCTTTCCAAACCCTCCCTGTAAAAGTAACTATTCAACGCTCCTTGGTTAGGTTTACATGGAACCGTCGCCCCCCCGAACCCGTTTAGTGCTGCTTAAAAAACCTACTACTCAGGGGGGTAGGGGATTCCCGGATCTTAAGCTCTATTACCAAGCCTCCCAAATTAGCCACATAGTAGCTTCCTATGTACCCCCGGGTAGGTTAGCTTGGGTAGATATTGAATCCACTTACCTGGGACTGTCATCGCTATCGTCTATCTGGGGAGATCCCACGAGCCGGGCGCCCATCTGCCATGCTCCCCTTAACTGCGCACTCGGCCTCCATTTGGGACTTGTGTAGACCCCATGCCCCCCCCCTTGATTTCCCCCCTACTACCCCACTGGGATAACTCTGCCTTCCCTCCAGGACAGTCAAAAGCCTTCTCTCGCCCGTGAAGGCGCCTTGGAATTCGATGTACTCATGACCTTAAAGAGGGAGGTGATTGGCTTGCCACTTCCTCCACCCCCCCAGAAATTTCCCGACCTTATCCCTAACCCCTTCCACTTCTTTCAAATCCGACACTATTTGCTTACTCTCCCTGCTGAAGCCCGTCTCTCCTCCCCTTCCACTTTTGAAAACCTCTGCCTGACGGCCCCCCTTCACCAGGGAATGATCTCTACCCTTTTTGCCATCCTGCTGGAGGCCCACGTTGGCCCCCAGGATAAACATGAAAGAGACTGGGAGAGAGACTTGGGTCCCTGCCCCGATGATGATGAACCCTGGGAAGACGTCCACCAAAACATTGCTAAATCCTCCATATGCACCAAAATCAAAGAGAATGCGTACAAAATGTATTATAGGTGGTACCTCACCCCTGAGCGTCTCTCTCAGAGATGCTCCCTTCCTCCTCCCCCCGGTGCTGGTACTGCTGTGGAGAGGTGGGATCGCTCTTTCACATATGGTGGACCTGCCCTACTTTGACTCCATTCTGAGATATGGTTCATTCCCTCTTAATGGCCCTCCTTCCCTGTTCGCCTCCTAAAAATCCTTGGATTTACTTATTATGCTACCCTATCCCTGAAACCTCCTCTCGTAAACTGGCTTCTCATGTTTTGGCTGCAGCCAAATGTCTTATTGCTAAGGCATGGAAGCAACCAGCCCCCCCTCCCTACGCTCCCTGACCTCCTATGTCTGGTTTGTCGTAGGCATGGAAAGAATGACGGCCTACTTGAAGGGCACAGAGGAAGCTTACTACAAGTTGTGGACCCAGGGCCGTCTTTTCCACTGGGCAGTTTGGGCTAGTGCCCAAGGGTCCCACACATCAAAGGGCCCTTCAGCTAGTGGCATCACAGGGGGGAGCATGAAGGGGGTTGATGGAGCCTCTCAATCCCGGGTTATTGCATGGAAAATCCCGGGTTATTGCATGGAAAATCCCGGGTTATTGCATGGAAAATCCCGGGTTATTGCATGGAAAATCCCGGGTTATTGCATGGAAAATCCCGGGTTATTGCATGGAAAATCCCGGGTTATTGCATGGAAAATCCCGGGTTATTGCATGGAAAATCCCGGGTTATTGCATGGAAAATCCCGGGTTATTGCATGGAAAATCCCGGGTTATTGCATGGAAAATCCCGGGTTATTGCATGGAAAATCCCGGGTTATTGCATGGAAAATCCCGGGTTATTGCATGGAAAATCCCGGGTTATTGCATGGAAAATCCCGGGTTATTGCATGGAAAATCCCGGGTTATTGCATGGAAAATCCCGGGTTATTGCATGGAAAATCCCGGGTTATTGCATGGAAAATCCCGGGTTATTGCATGGAAAATCCCGGGTTATTGCATGGAAAATCCCGGGTTATTGCATGGAAAATCCCGGGTTATTGCATGGAAAATCCCGGGTTATTGCATGGAAAATCCCGGGTTATTGCATGGAAAATCCCGGGTTATTGCATGGAAAATCCCGGGTTATTGCATGGAAAATCCCGGGTTATTGCATGGAAAATCCCGGGTTATTGCATGGAAAATCCCGGGTTATTGCATGGAAAATCCCGGGTTATTGCATGGAAAATCCCGGGTTATTGCATGGAAAATCCCGGGTTATTGCATGGAAAATCCCGGGTTATTGCATGGAAAATCCCGGGTTATTGCATGGAAAATCCCGGGTTATTGCATGGAAAATCCCGGGTTATTGCATGGAAAATCCCGGGTTATTGCATGGAAAATCCCGGGTTATTGCATGGAAAATCCCGGGTTATTGCATGGAAAATCCCGGGTTATTGCATGGAAAATCCCGGGTTATTGCATGGAAAATCCCGGGTTATTGCATGGAAAATCCCGGGTTATTGCATGGAAAATCCCGGGTTATTGCATGGAAAATCCCGGGTTATTGCATGGAAAATCCCGGGTTATTGCATGGAAAATCCCGGGTTATTGCATGGAAAATCCCGGGTTATTGCATGGAAAATCCCGGGTTATTGCATGGAAAATCCCGGGTTATTGCATGGAAAATCCCGGGTTATTGCATGGAAAATCCCGGGTTATTGCATGGAAAATCCCGGGTTATTGCATGGAAAATCCCGGGTTATTGCATGGAAAATCCCGGGTTATTGCATGGAAAATCCCGGGTTATTGCATGGAAAATCCCGGGTTATTGCATGGAAAATCCCGGGTTATTGCATGGAAAATCCCGGGTTATTGCATGGAAAATCCCGGGTTATTGCATGGAAAATCCCGGGTTATTGCATGGAAAATCCCGGGTTATTGCATGGAAAATCCCGGGTTATTGCATGGAAAATCCCGGGTTATTGCATGGAAAATCCCGGGTTATTGCATGGAAAATCCCGGGTTATTGCATGGAAAATCCCGGGTTATTGCATGGAAAATCCCGGGTTATTGCATGGAAAATCCCGGGTTATTGCATGGAAAATCCCGGGTTATTGCATGGAAAATCCCGGGTTATTGCATGGAAAATCCCGGGTTATTGCATGGAAAATCCCGGGTTATTGCATGGAAAATCCCGGGTTATTGCATGGAAAATCCCGGGTTATTGCATGGAAAATCCCGGGTTATTGCATGGAAAATCCCGGGTTATTGCATGGAAAATCCCGGGTTATTGCATGGAAAATCCCGGGTTATTGCATGGAAAATCCCGGGTTATTGCATGGAAAATCCCGGGTTATTGCATGGAAAATCCCGGGTTATTGCATGGAAAATCCCGGGTTATTGCATGGAAAATCCCGGGTTATTGCATGGAAAATCCCGGGTTATTGCATGGAAAATCCCGGGTTATTGCATGGAAAATCCCGGGTTATTGCATGGAAAATCCCGGGTTATTGCATGGAAAATCCCGGGTTATTGCATGGAAAATCCCGGGTTATTGCATGGAAAATCCCGGGTTATTGCATGGAAAATCCCGGGTTATTGCATGGAAAATCCCGGGTTATTGCATGGAAAATCCCGGGTTATTGCATGGAAAATCCCGGGTTATTGCATGGAAAATCCCGGGTTATTGCATGGAAAATCCCGGGTTATTGCATGGAAAATCCCGGGTTATTGCATGGAAAATCCCGGGTTATTGCATGGAAAATCCCGGGTTATTGCATGGAAAATCCCGGGTTATTGCATGGAAAATCCCGGGTTATTGCATGGAAAATCCCGGGTTATTGCATGGAAAATCCCGGGTTATTGCATGGAAAATCCCGGGTTATTGCATGGAAAATCCCGGGTTATTGCATGGAAAATCCCGGGTTATTGCATGGAAAATCCCGGGTTATTGCATGGAAAATCCCGGGTTATTGCATGGAAAATCCCGGGTTATTGCATGGAAAATCCCGGGTTATTGCATGGAAAATCCCGGGTTATTGCATGGAAAATCCCGGGTTATTGCATGGAAAATCCCGGGTTATTGCATGGAAAATCCCGGGTTATTGCATGGAAAATCCCGGGTTATTGCATGGAAAATCCCGGGTTATTGCATGGAAAATCCCGGGTTATTGCATGGAAAATCCCGGGTTATTGCATGGAAAATCCCGGGTTATTGCATGGAAAATCCCGGGTTATTGCATGGAAAATCCCGGGTTATTGCATGGAAAATCCCGGGTTATTGCATGGAAAATCCCGGGTTATTGCATGGAAAATCCCGGGTTATTGCATGGAAAATCCCGGGTTATTGCATGGAAAATCCCGGGTTATTGCATGGAAAATCCCGGGTTATTGCATGGAAAATCCCGGGTTATTGCATGGAAAATCCCGGGTTATTGCATGGAAAATCCCGGGTTATTGCATGGAAAATCCCGGGTTATTGCATGGAAAATCCCGGGTTATTGCATGGAAAATCCCGGGTTATTGCATGGAAAATCCCGGGTTATTGCATGGAAAATCCCGGGTTATTGCATGGAAAATCCCGGGTTATTGCATGGAAAATCCCGGGTTATTGCATGGAAAATCCCGGGTTATTGCATGGAAAATCCCGGGTTATTGCATGGAAAATCCCGGGTTATTGCACTGAAAATCCCGGGTTATTGCACTGAAAATCCCGGTTTATTGCATGGAAAATCCCGGGTTATTGCATGGAAAATCCTGGGTTATTACACTTAAAATCCCGGTTTATTGCATGGAAAATCCCGGGTTATTGCATGGAAAATCCTGGTGCATGGAAAATCCCGGGTTATTGCATGGAAAATCCTGGGTTATTGCACTGAAAATCCCGGTTTATGCAAGGAATATCCTGAATTATTGCATTGAAAATCCTGGGTTATTGCATGGAAAATGCCAGGTTACTGCATGGAAAATCCCGGGTTATGCATGGAATATCCCGGGTTATTGCATTGAAAATCCTGGGTTATTGCATGGAAAATCCCGGGTTATGGCATGGAATATACCGGGTTATGGCATTGAAAATCCCGGGTTATGGCATGGTGGTGATGTGAACTTGGTATTAGAATTATTAGAGCAGTCTGAAGACAAAGGATAAGAAACGTGCAAAATGGCATAGCAGAAAAATAGTTGGCTCACAGAAATGTGGACATTGCATCATCGGCAAACACATGAACGCTCAACACTTACCACAACAATCCAAGAAGTTTCCCAATTAAGAACATCATGAACTGTTCAAACACCTCCGTGATTTATATGTGAGTGTTCAGGCAAATACAAAGGGTGGCGAAACTAAGAATAAAGAAACATAGTATTAAAAATAAGGTATTGGAACACGATATGAAGTGATGTGGATTCCTGTTGCGTTGCAGTACAATCTATAGAAGATGTAAAGCTAGGCCCTAAAGGTGGAGACCTGGCAAATAAACCCCCCTAAAGGGAAATGTTTTGTATCTTCAGATTGAATACACGAATATAAAATGACTGAAATGAAGGTAACTGTTGTGAGCCCCCGGCGGTGACGTTAGCCAGGACGCTCACATCTTTATTGGTGGCACTGCTTCCCGGGTGCTGTGGCGCCCAGTCTGAGAGGTTGCTATGCAGCCAGGACGTGCTCCAGTCAGTTTAGGGAGGCTGGTCCTGAGCTGTCCTCCTGATTGGGCAGCCTCCCTGCCAGTTATAGCGTCCTGCTACCCTGCCTTGTTGCCTGCCAGTATCTTGTCTCCTGACCTGTGCTGTGCTGGGTTCTCTGAGCGCCCCTCTCTAGTTGTCCTCCTTGTATTCTCTCTCCCTTCTCCTTGTAGTGTTTCCTCATTGCTGCTGTGTGTTATTAACCCCTTGTGCTCCTTCCTGCTCTTACTCTCCATACTCCTATGGTCTCTGGCTGTTCCTGTGGGTTTCCGTGAGTGAGTGCCCTCATCTCTTCACTGTCTGTCCATTTCTGTTCACTGGGTCCACTGTTTGTCTTGCTCAGTTACCCACATGGGAGCCACGACCTGCTGGTGTCCTGCAGCCAAGCCTAACTCCACCAGTCATAATAGTTATGAGATTGATCCTTTCCTGGACTAGAATTCCCCCCAGTATACTCTCTCTCTACACTACCATACATTTATATCCCTTATATCCCGGATACTCAATTTTAGATTAAGTCTTCCGTCACCCAAGAGAAACAATGCAAGTGTGACCATACCTATGAGGGTATTTCACTCCCCTCAGACCTACAAATGTTATCTACCCTGGACAGTACCTGGTGCATTATGAAAGATTCTATGGAGTGTTAGGGACACCCGTTGCCCCGCGCCCGCCGCCAGCGTTCAGCGTGTGCCCGTCGGATGCCTCTCCTCAGGCTCCGTTTCTACTCACCTCTCCTTACCTTGTTCTGGCTGGTCTTTGCCTCATCGCACCTCTCCTTACCTCCGATCTTCCGGCCCTCTCTGCTCTCCTCACGCGCGCTCACTTCCCTTCTCTGCCGACGGCTCCCTTAGCAACAGCATCGTGGTTACCAACCACGTGGGAGCCGTCTCTTCCTCTGGCGCGCGTTCTGACTGCTCACTGAACCAGAGGCATTCCCAGCCTTCTGGGAGACGCCTTCTGGTTCAGAGTTTACTGTTCTGCACCAATCACCTTCTGGCCCTGCCTATATAAAGTTCACCCTGTCACTTCCTCCCCGCCGGTTATAGACTCTGTTTCCAGTATCTGTGCCTGCCTGTCCTGTCTGCTCTTTTGCTCTTTGCTTCATATTGATTATTGAGTGCCCCCATTGAGTGCCCCCCGTTACCCTTGCCTTGAACCTTGCCTGTTTTCCTGGTATCCATTCTCTCTCTCCTCCACCTTTGTGTTTTACTCCCTTTGTATTTAACCTCTCCATCCCTGAGTACTTGTTTCTGTGCCCTCTGGGTAGTTGTATGATTGCCAGTGTGGTTGTGTGTGAGTAAGTCCCAGTGAGTCAGTTTGTCCTGTTCGTCTTTGTCTCTCCCTTAAGTCTGTGTCTTGGTTTAGTGTTCCCTGTTGTTGGTCACGGTCCAGTCCCTTCTGGTTCCACTTTTGCTACTTCCCTCTTTTGCCTTCTCCATTCCCTACTACCCCGTTTCACCCTTCCGGGCCTACTCTATAGGGTGTAACCTGACGGATACCTACCAGCTCCAGACTATCCCCACCACTAGGGGCCCTAGCGAACACTCGGGCCGACTTCAGGCTCTACTAACTGGTGAGTACCCGGCTTCCTTGCTCTTCTCGACGGCCACCCCGGTACTAGTCCAGGTAATCCCGGTGGTGCCGTAACATGGAGGAGCGTAATCAATCCCTTACTGTATAATTTAAATACCTCGACCCTGCCCACCATGCAAAAATGCTGTATAACTGGCGGCTTGTCACGCACTGTCATTGGAACGGTGTAAATCAGAATTATTACTTATACATTCCGATGGGTAACTAGCATATACAGTACACACATCCGCAGAACACACATCAACTGTCAGTCTCTCTCACCCTCCCTGCCAGCTCCTGTCAGTCTCTCTCCCCCTCTCTACCATCTCCTGTCAGTCTCTTTCCACCTCTCTTTTCAGCTCCTGTCAGTCTCTCTCCCTCTTCTCTACCAGGTCCTGTCACTGTTTCCCTCCTCTCTCTCCCCAGCTCCTATCAGTCTCTCTTCCTCCCCTCTCACCAGCTCCTGTCAGTCTCTTCCTCCTCTCTCCTCAGCTCCTGTCCGTCTCTCTCCCTCCTCTCTTCCCAGCTCCTGTCAGTCTCTCCATCCTCTCTCCCCAGCTCCTGTCAGTCTCTCTCCCTCCTCTCTGTCCAGATCCTGACAGTCTCTTCCTCCTCTTAACCCCAGCTCCTGTCAGTCTCTCCATCCTCTCTCTCCTCAGATCTTATCATTCTCTCTCCCTCCTCTCTCACCAGCTCCTGTCAGTCTCTCCTTCCTCTCTCTCCCCAGCTCCTATCATTCTCTCTCCCTCCTCTATCTCCCCAGCTCCTGTCAGTCTCTTCCTCCTCTCTCCTCAGCTCCTGTCAGTCTCTCCATTCTCTCTCTCCCCATATCCTGTCAGTCTCTTCCTCCTCTCTCACCAGCTCCTGTAAAGCCACCTAACATTTAGTATGTATTGTATGAAGGGGGGGGGGGGTGTTAGTATCTGGCCCATAGCTTCATAAGGTCTTAATCTAGTTCTACTATATAAGGAAACCAGAGACTCCATTCAGAACTAGAAGATTAAAGGAGCGTTCCCCAAGCATTTTAAACAGGAAACACTGAGAATAACATTTTTGGAAGGCTGGAAGCCTCTTGGCCACATAATTGATGGATACAATTCATTTTGTATGTTAATTCTAGTTGTTTCAAATGATAAATGTGGACACAATGTTACATAAACATATCAGGGGATTGGTCCTTGGCTACGCTTCATGTAGTTGTAAATTGTAAGTGTAACATATGTTTAAGTATAATGGATAAATGCAGATAATCATATACCCTTTGTTGCAATTTAAATGGGTTAAATCAATCAATCAATCAATCAATCAATTTCCAGGAGATATAAAATATGAATAAAAGAAACTAAAGGTCATTAGTTTATTGCAATGTTATCCAGCATTTATTGGGTTTCTGTGGTAAATTGCATTATATGAGCCTACAGAAGAGCAGCCTAATTCCTATGGGCAAAGTCTTAGAAAAGACATTATTTACAATGGTGTTTATCTTATCACAATAATACACACTCACTCAGTCAAGGACAGAAACGCCACTGTCTGATTTCCAGAGCTCAGATAGTCCACATGTCAATCACACGGACGATACTTGTGGATATCTACTTGCTTGATGGGGGGCTTTCTCACTGGGACCTGTAACGCTGGCCCGGATTCACACCCCTGGACGTGTTGCACATACGTCTGCAAATTACCGATAATAGCTACTATGCATACGTATCGTTTTGTTAAGTAGATTGCGTATATAAAAATAAAATAGTTAGTACGCGTGTGTAGGAGCTTCCTGTATGAGCGCTGAAGAGGAGGAGGAGAGTGCGGTACTGATGGGGGGGGGGATTTAAAGCAG
>WWET01003247.1:180340-191856 GCA_011038615.1 Limnodynastes dumerilii | reverse complement strand
CCATTATACAGCATAGACCATTATACAGCATATGTGGTGCCCCTGGGTAAAGTGCCCCTAAAATGTGCTTAGAGACAAATTGTACCTTGAGCAGCTCCTAGGAGGATTCTTGTGCAGTCAGGTTGTGTATACTGTTGCCTGGCAACAGTCAGCTGTTAGGGACTCGTGACCAGGTGAGGCATGCAGTGATTCCAGATGATTCTGGGGCTGGCGAGAGTCTAAGGGGGTTGAAAAAGGCGGTTAATTGTAAAGAGAAGTTCAGTTGTGAGCTGAGGGGAGAGAGAGAAGGAAAAGAGAGTACGAGCGTGTAGAAAGTGAGGTTGATAAGGTCAGAGTGAGATCGGAGATTCAGGACAGCTGAGAGAATAGAGTGTGAGAGAAGGACAGAGACGGCAATAAAGAGGCCTTTGACTTACCTAAAGTGGAGATCCGGAGAGTGTTGGAGAAGTGTTGAAGATGGCTGGGGTGTCGATGTGGTGAGGGCTGCGGAGGCTGAGAAGAAAAGTGATTGCAGGTGATTGGAGTCGGTGCCGGAGAGTGACAGCGGGAGACCAGAGATGGTGAGCGGAGAGGCTGAGAGAAAGGAGCCAGAGGTGAACGGAGGTGACAGCAAGTAATTGAAAGTAACGGCAAGTGGTCTGTGACAGCAGAGAGTGACAGTGCGTGAGAAGGGAGACAGAGAGAGACAGGCCAGTGATTGGTGACAACAGAAAGTGACAGTGTGTGAGAGTGGGAGCCGGAGAGAAACGGAGGAAATCGGTGACAACAGAAAGCGACAGCATGTTAGAAAGGGAGCCAGATAGAGACGGAGGAGGTTGGTGGCAACAGAAAGTGACAGCATGTGAGAGAGGGAGCCGGAGAGAGACGAAGGAGGCCGGTGGCAAAAGAAGGTGACAGGAAGTGGAGAGAGAGATGGACTGAAAGAGAGAAGCTAAAGGGAACAGCAGGAGAACAGAGCTGACAACAAGTGATTGGTGGTGACAGCAAGTGATTGATTGTGACTGAGAGGTCGCGGTGAGGAGCCGTGAGTCAGGGGAGAGAGTGTATCGGAAATATTTAAGAGGAATAAGCATTTCAGAGGTGATAAAGAGAGAAAGAAAGCACAACAGGTGTATCAGAGAAGTAGAGAACATATTAAAGGTGACAGAGAGTGTGCAGAGAGACGAGCTGTCAGTTAATAAGAAATCTCCTAAAATTAGTAGAAAGATTACAGAGTAATGCTGTGGGACTTAAGCACTAAGTAAAACGCAGCAGGGACAGTAGTATTGGTAATAGAGCTATTGTAAGAAATATAGAGAAGAACTGTGAGAAAAACAGAATATTTGCTGAGAACAGCTGTAATAGGTTAAGAATTTATTAAAAGGCCATTTACTTAATAAAGAGACTTTGAAAATTCTTGTGTTTATTCTTAACTAATTTTGCAATTTATCTGAATAGGAGGTTATAGAGAAAAACAATCGAATAATATATTTTATTCAGCTTAGAACAACAGTTATAGTCAGTTTTATAAATAGAAAGGTTACAAAGAAATAACAGATTTAATAGTAATAAAATATTTATGATTATATTTGAAAAAAAGTAATTTTAATGACAAATAGTATGTACTTATTGAAGTAGAGCAAAGTACTTACTGGGTTGTCAAATTTCCAGAGAGTTCTGATGTTACAATGATCAACATTGTTGCTATTAATTGTGTTTAATATATTATGAATATTTTGTTAACACTGCATATTGATACTGTTGCTACTAGTAATATTTTATTCATTGTGCATGTTTATTGTATGTGCTATTTGTGGAATAATTGTAAAGTTTTCTGCAAATTCATAACACGTAAATTTGAGTAAACCAAGTTCTTTAAACTCAAAACAGTTGTCCTGGTTTCAAGTTATTTCCACACTCTGCTTCACTGAACCGCAAATCACTGTAAAAAGATACTTACCTATAACATCTTACAAGAATCTGTTACCATCACCTGTCTGTCTGGCGGGTTTGACACATAGAGCATTATCCTTTATTTATAACACTCCCCCAATCCCTGTCACCCATTTACACCACTAGCACCATTATACAGCATAGAGCATTATACAGCATAGAGTATAATAAAGCATAGAGCATTATACAGCATAGACCATTATCCTTTATTTATAACACTCCCCCAATCCCTGTCACCCATTTACACCACTAGCACCATTATACAGCATAGAGCATTATACAGCATAGAGTATAATAAAGCATAGAGCATTATACAGCATAGACCATTATCCTTTATTTATAACACTCCCCCATTATACAGCATAGACCATTATACAGCATAGACCGTTATACAGCGTAGACCGTTATACAGCATAGAGCGTTATACAGCATAGAGCATTATACAGCATAGAGCATTATACAGCATAGACCATTATACAGCATAGACCGTTATACAGCGTAGACCGTTATACAGCATAGAGCGTTATACAGCATAGAGCATTATACAGCATAGAGCATTATACAGCATAGACTATTATACAGCATAGACCATTATACAGCAGAATATTATACATCATAGACCATTATACAGCATAGAGTATTATACAGCATCGACCATTATACAGCATAGACCATCTTACAGCATAGAGTATTATACAGCATTGGACATTATACAGCCTAGACCATTATACAGCCTAGACCATTATACAGAAGAGTGTTATACAGCATAGACCATTATACAGCATTGACCATTATACGCATAGAGCATTATAGAGGTGAGAGACTAGGTAAGTAGGAGGTAGGACGGCGGTACCAGGGGAACTAGAAGGAACCAGTTCTGACAAACAGGAGAGGACGAACAGGGGAGAAGATAAACCGTACAGATTGGTGCACACAGCAGCAAACACACCACGAGGGAACACACACAGGGAAGGCGAGGATTAGAACAGACTGGGACAAACACGTGGAATAGCAAGAAG
This sequence comes from Limnodynastes dumerilii, assembly GCA_011038615.1. Taxonomy (NCBI): domain Eukaryota; kingdom Metazoa; phylum Chordata; class Amphibia; order Anura; family Limnodynastidae; genus Limnodynastes; species Limnodynastes dumerilii. Next base: position 188,905 of record WWET01003247.1, on the reverse strand, counting down.
GAACACTGGGGACACTGGGAACAGATAATGAATGGAAAGGGCTCTCAGGAATAAGAATATGACACAAGGCACTAGACGCACAGAGCTCATCACAGGCTGGAGAACCAGACTCTGTAACCAGCAGTGTAATACTGACACTGCCAGTTCTTATAGAGGATCTGCTGTCCACTAATTCAACAGCAGAAACCAGAAGAGGTTGGGAAACGGGCGTTCCTAGTTGGCAGCGAGGAGATCAGTCTAGGAACAGGCATTTGCTCCTCATAGAAGAAAAGATTCCCTATTCCCAGTGACTCTGATTTGTCCTCACAAATCTTCAGAGATTAATGCTCTTCTGGGTTCCGGTTCCGCTGATAATTTCATTGATGCTTTTCTGGTTCAAAAATTATCTTTACCCACTGAGCCTGTGATCCTCCCACTCATCTTACAGCTGTTGATGGAAGTCGTATACCTGGTAGTTGTATTTCTTCTAGGACTCTCCCAATTACATTTCAAGTTGGTGCTCTTCATTCAGAGACTATTAAGGATGTATTCAGTAAAAAATCAGCGGAGACTCTTCTGCCCCATCGCAGTTGGGATTGTGCTATTGACTTAAAACAGGTGCCATTCCACCCCGAGGAAGATCTTACCCCTTGTCTATTCCAGAGACATTGGCAACATCTGAATATATTCAGGAGAATCTGGAGAGGGGTTTCATAAGGCCTTCTACATCTCCTGAGGGGGCTAAATATTTTTTTGTTCAAAATAAAGATGGTGGTTTAAGACCCTGCATAGACTACAGAGGTTTGAATGACGTTATGATCAAAAATCGGTATCCTTTGCCTTTGATCTCTGAGCTGTTTGATCGAGTGAAGGGAGCCCAATACTTTACCAAGTTAGATGTTCGTAGGGCATATAATTTGAGTAGGATAAAGAAAGGAGACAAGTGGAAAACAGCCTTCAATACTCATGACGGACATTATGAGGATTTTGTAATGCCTTTTGGTCTCAGCAATGCCCCAGCAGTATTTAAAACCTTCATGAATTTGTTATTCTGGGATCTGCTAAATCAAAGTATTGTTGTCTGTTTGGATGACATTCTGATATTTCACAAGGATCTAACTACTCATCGTCATCTTGTGAAAGAGGTCAACTTAGAACAAATAAATTGTTATGCAAAATTGAAAAATGTGTATTTAAAGTGGATACTATACCCTTCTTAGGATTCATTCTTTCAGGAACAGAATTGCAGATGGACCAATAGAACGTAAAAGCTATCCTTGAGTGGCCACAGCCTACGTCTACGAGTGGTATCCATTTCATAGGATTCGCTAACTTCTATCGGAAGTTTGTACGAGGTTATACCACCATTGTGGCACCTATCACGGGCAAGGTATCAAGGTTCGCACCAATGTGGGGGTTAGACCAGATGTGATTGTTTTCCCATTGATTCATTAAGAGATTTTTTGGGGACTTCCAGTGCGCGCGTCAGCCAAGGTGGCTGCGTTCTTATGAGCTCCTCTGATAATTCCATCCATTTGTTGCCATCCAGGGTTTTTATGAGCTATAAACGATCTTAGCTCCCCTGGCAATAGTAGAGGATAAGCCCAGGCAAGTGAGGAGGGCAATCCCCGGCTCCCTGGATTTACTTTGCCCGGAAGGCTAGCCCGACATCTGCGGGCATTAAGGCTTCCGCCATATTGATTTGGCGAGCGCCGTTGGAACCCCGTCGGAGCCTCGTCCCTGGACCTAGAACGAGCAGCTGTATAAACGCTTGCTGATCTGTGGTCGTCCTCGCGGGCGTCCAGGAGGTTGGTAAGGTGCTGGCAGCCGGTCCACTGGCGGGAGGTGCGGATTGTGGAGTGGAAGGCCTTGGATTTTCGTGGAGGCCACGGGAGCGCGGCATTTAACGCCGGAGGCTCATCTGAGAGGGCACGCTGTGGCGACTCTGCGGGAGGAGAGTTTCCTCTGTGGCTCTTGCGGTGGAGGCTGGGACTGGACCTGGAGGGAACGGCATTGACCCGGAGACTGGCCCGGATAACGTGAGTGGAACCTGGTTGAGGCCCTGTCCGGAGTTCACGTGGTGAAGCAGCAGTTCCTGGAGTGAGAGGCCGCTGTTTGGAAGCCTGGGAGGCCGTGGAAGTGCCCTTTTGCATCACTACTTCCCTTGCCTGCTATTATTATTGGGAATATTTTCTTCAATTCTACATGGGCCTGAGTGGGAGTGAGCTTATGTGGGAGTGTTGCAAGTTGTAACACTGAAGTGGGGTGAGACACGGCAATACTACCTCTTCTGTTAATTGCTGCACTATTACCTTCTATCTCACATTATTGCAGCCCAATTGGAGCTGTCTTTCTATAATTGGAAGACCATACAATTTGTTCTTTAAGAAGCCCTCATTGTGCAGACTGTGAAAGTTGGGCGTGACTTATTTGCAGGTGCTGAGGTCTATATCCTTTATTAAAGTGGCAATTGTCTCTGTGACCCAAGCTCTGCAATCCTGGACTCTCCATCTTGGGGATATATAACGGACAAATCTGTTAGAGTTATTAGTATTTAGCTTAATTGTTGTTCCTGTTGATATTCTGCTCCCTACTAGGTGGCATTGTTGCATTGTATATTAACTGGCTGATTATTTTGTAATTCCCTCTCTGATAACCCGGTTAACTTGTTTGGAAATCTGAATGTTTACTGATTAGGGGGTAAAAGTGATCACGGGTTTATATCTTTGCTTTTACTTCCTCTGAGATTCATTGTAATATATTCATTGGAAGTTTGCTGCGCAACACTTCACTCACATTGCATATAACATAAGTTAGAGAATCTTTATGACGCTTGCTTGATGTGACTCATTCAGTGTTAGTGTTGGGTGGCCGCATTAATCTGACACGGTATTTTTTTATGTTATGAAGAGATATATAGATCTTGCTAATTCTAGCGCTCCTCTCAAGATGGGTAAAACAACTAAAGTTGTCAACTCCAAACCTTCCTCCGCTAGAACTCAACCTGCGTCCCCAAAATCACCGCCCCGGCTTTCGGGGGATCCCGAAATGCCAGCTGTGTTTGCGACACAACCTACTCCCGTATCTCAAACGACAGAGATGGCCAAAGAGATATCTTTGATACTTCTCCCCCAAATTGACCAAATGCTAGACAACAAATTAGAACAGAAATTATCTCAAAAATTTCACTATCTACAAGATGCTCTAGCGTCCACTCTTAGCCAAGTTCAATCTAATGCTCAGAGGATTACTGAAACAGAGCAACGAATTAGCAATTCGGAAGATGCTCTAACTTCCCTGCAAAACACCGTTCTGGCTCAGTCTCAAACTATTGTAACACTTACCAACAAAATTGATGATATGGAGAATCGAAATAGACGCAGTAATCTGCGCTTTATAGGTATTCCAGAAACCATTAAAGATAAAGATTTGCTTACTTATCTTCAAGTAGATCTCTTTGCAGCCCTTAAGTTACACTCAGGCCATGGCGATATGGCTATTGAGAGAGTTCATCGTTTGGGCCCGGACCGCCAGAGCGGTGATAATAGACCAAGGGCGGTGATAGCAAAATTTTTAAATTTTAGAGATAAGGAGGCGGTGTTACGCAGCTACAGAAACCATAATCCATGATGAAAATGCAATGATCAAACAAATAATAATGATACTGTGTGTAATAACAAATCGTGATGGGAAAAATTAACAACCATGGAAACAGCTGCTTGTGTAAAAGTGTTCTAAAAATTATTCAACTCTGCACCGGCGTAGGGATGACGATGCTCTAACTTTATTAATATAACAACATCATTATTAGTATTTAAATTCAGTGGTGCTGCTATGATTTACTAACTATATATATATATATATATATATATATATGACACAAAAAAGAAAAGACAAATAAAAGACGTTTACTACACAATAGTAGTTTAAGAAATTTAATGTTTCCCTGGAGGAGATTGATGTTTGTTCACAAACACAATACAGCTTGTGGTTACAAATTTTAGAATGCTAAACAAACAGTATGAATTTAACAAGCTTATCTAGTAACTAGCTGGTTCAATACCCATGAAAGACCAGCTAATCAATTTAATAACTTATCCCAACGGGAATCACTGGATTTAGTTAATTTGTATCTGAATAGATCAGGCTATTGATCGCCAGGTCAGCACACATGTAAAGCTGGCTGGTTTAAGAGAAATTAATCAGATAGAATGAACCAGCAAAGTTTCTCAGACTTAGTGGTAAATTACTAGCTTAAATTTTTAATGGTTTTTAATAACCATTTTAGTTCTCGTATTTCGATTTCCCTATTCAGATGTCTTTAGCAGTATGGTTTTAGGGATACGTTTTTTGTGGGATCTTTTAGTCTAGCTGTAGAATTTTCCTATATTTTATTACTCTATGTCAGGTCTACCCCTCTCATATGGCCTTTACCGACATGATATCCCGTCCTCCGTTCACATGTCTTTAGTAGTATGGTATGGGTGATAGTTAGATTAGGTGATTTCGCATCGTGGAGCGTCGTTTCCCGGACTATTCCATCTGGCAGCTACCGATTCACTGCTCGTTATTTCCACAGCTTCCTTGGTATGGACTTCTCTCAGTTTCTTATTGTTTTGGATTGTACACATTATTAATAAATTATTTCTTGTATTTTATCCCTTTTGGTTTTCACTGCCTCCAAGAGGGAATTGAGGTCACAGGAGCCGGTCATACATCCCCACATCCTCATCCACAGGACTGTATGTTTGATTGTGCAAATACCACTGTGTTACCTCTTAGTATTATTGTGTTCTATTGTTATATCTGACACTTCCCCTGTGGATTTGCCTGCGCTTTGAGTATCACTTCCTTTTATTCTTGGCATATTAATAACGCCAGATTACGTAAAGAATTTAACAGAGTGAAGGTAGTGGAGGATAATGATTTAGAGGCTTATAGCATAGGATATATTATATCCGATATAACATTATTAAGGCATCGGAGGTCTGGAGCGAACACCTACGCGTATTTCGCAAACAGCATTTATGTACCAATAAAATTTCACTTTTTATTGTTTAATCAGGGATTTTGATAGCTATTAAGAGTGCGCATTAGTGATTCTTATTTTCTTTTTTGTGTCCTTTATTTACAAGAATTACAGTTTAAATGATACAGTGTTGGGTTTAGTGACAAACCTGCATTTTTCATAAAGTTTTCTGAACTGATATCTATGTAATTTATTATCTAAAATAAAATATGAAAATAAATTTCTCTCTGTACATTCTCTGATGTGTTATAAGATTAAAAACATTTCCCACACTAAGCGCACCAAAACGGTTTTACACATGTATTAATTCTCTGATGTCTAAAAAGAACATTTTTTTTTTATAAAAGTTTATCACATCCAGAACAAGGAAATGGCTTCTCACCTGTGTGAATTTTTCAATGATTAACATTCCTATTATTTACAATCAAAATATGAAAACCTTTTTACCTGATGCCATATATTTTACACACTTAAGTGTTCTATGAATAACAAGACTTGACGCATGTTTCAAATATTTCCCACATACAGAACAAAGAATTAGCTTCTCACCTGTGTGAAAAGCCTGATGTTCCATAAGACTTGATTGCAGTGTAAAACATTTTCCACATTCAGAGCATGAAAATGCTTATTCAAATTATCTGACTTATGAATAAAACATTTACCACAATTAGATCAAAGAAAAGACTTTTAAACTGTAAGTATTTCCTGAAGATTGACAACTTTTGACTTGTGTAACAAATTTCCCACAATTCAAGCATAAAAATGGATTCTCGCTTGCATTATTACTCTGAAGTCTTAAACATTCAATATATAAAACATTTCCCACACACACAACATTGAAAGTGTTTCTCAATTTTGTGATTTATCTGTATACAGTAATAGCAGATTTTTGTGCAAAACATATACCTCATTCAAACATGAAAGACTAATAACTAGAATGATTTTTCTGATAATTAAGCCTGATTTGGTGGGAGGCATTTTCTACAGTTTAAACAAGAAAACGGCCTCTAACCTGTGTGAATTCTCCTATGTTTAACTAGACTTGATGCATGTTTAAAATATTTGCCACATTCAGAACAATGAATTGGCTTCTCACCTGTGTGAACTCCCTGATGTTCAATAAGATTTGATTTCTTTGCAAAACATTTCCCACAATCAGTACATGAAAAAGGCTTTTCACCAGAATGACATCTCTGATGATTAATAAGACTTGATTTCTGTGTGAAACATTTTCCACAGTCTGAACATGAAAAAGGCTTCTCACCTGTGTGAATTCTCTGATGTTCAATAAGACTCGATTTCTGTGTAAAACTTTTACCACACTCAGAGCATGGAAATGGCCTCTCACCTGTGTGAATTCTCTGATGTTTTACAAGGTTTGATTTTCTACTAAAATGTTTTCCGCAATCAGAACATGAATGACGTTTCTCACTAATGTGTTTTCTTTGATGTCCAGTAAGAGCTAAATTTTGTACAACGCATTTTCCACACTGAGAACATGAAAATGGCTTCTCGTCTGTACACATTTTCTGAGGACTAACAAGATTTGTATTCTGAGTAAAACATTTATCATGTTCAGGAATGAGGAATATTCTATCTTCACTATGATCTTTACTATTCATACCATTATCAGGTATATTAGGAGAACATTCCTCATTATAACAAGGATTAGATGATATTTCTGCACTGTGAAGTTCCGGATGCATATTTGACAGAGTAACACTATGTTCTGCAAATTCAGAGGTAATATCAGCTTCATTTTCAGAATTTGGAGATAATTTGAGACTTCCCTCTGATGTATTCCTGCTCTTGTATCCATCTGCTGGTAATAAAATAGATCTATCAGATCACAAATTCATAAAAATTCCAGTTTTTATTATGTTAACTTACTTTGTTTCTAAATGTTCAAGATTTTAAACCTATTGATTTATATAATCATCTGGAAACTTTCAGAATATATATTATATTGAAATGATGTGAGTTCCAAAAAATCAGTGACAGGACATTGGAGCAGTGGCTGAAGTGTAGACCACATGACTGAAAATTAAACAGAGCTTATACAAAGAAATAGCAGAGGAAAGAGATTATGAGCATGGACAAAGGAAAGAGAAACAGCATAGATTACTTAATTGCAGTGGCGGACACTGGAGTGGACAGAGTCGGAAGAGAGCCATTAGAAGGAATGGGGACAAAGGAAGTGGAAGAAAGGGCCAGAGCAATGAAGAGAGAAGAGAGCCAGGAGGAAGAGTTGGAAGAAAATAAGCAGAGGTGAAATTCGGAAGCAGTTGGGAATAGAGCCAGGAGGAAGAGTTGGAGCAAGATAAGCAGAAGTGAAATTCAGAAGCAGCAGGGAAGCACAGGAGGAGAGAAGAGATCAAAGAGCAGGGGCAGTAACCAGAACCAGGGTCAGGCCCGGATTCGGACCTCCGTTTTCTGAGCCCATACGTCTGTAAATAACCGACTGAAGTTACTGGGTATGTATAGTAATTTTTGTACGATATTTACGTAGCGTTTCACTACGTATATTGATTACATGTGGTCTTTAAGAATACAAAAAAAGAAGAGACAGAAAAAGTCAGACACGTGAGTGAGATAATGAGTAGTTAATGTGGGATTAAGAACCAAATAAACATAAATAAAATAAAAAATGAATTTCTGCTTACAGAAAAAAGGGAACAAAATTCCCTAGGCAAAAATAGAGACAAATGATAAGGTTATATACTTCACAAAAACAACACTTAAAATATATATTTCTCTATAGTCACGGTTTACCTGAATTTGTTCCAAAATTATAAATAAATTGGGCAACAGTGATTATGTCTTAAAAAAAAACAAGCTCCCTTTGATTAAAGGGTTAAGAGGTAGCACAAGTAGAAACCTATGCACCTGTAGGTAGAGCTTTACTGCACCTAGGGGAGTTTTCTATCCCTTCCTACACTAAAATGGTTACATCAGTGCAGTGTAACACAGCAGCTTGCAACCTGTTTACACAAAGTTCTTTTCCTTCTTTGATGACACTTCTGGCAAATACATTTTCCTCATTAGACTGTAGTGACAGAGGTGGCATCATTTGGGGTCTTATCAGACCAGTTAGTGAATGATGTGGAGGCCATATCTCCAGAAAGACATAAATACATTAGAGACTGTGCAAAGAAGTGCAACTAAAATGGTCCATGGCCTTTGTAACAAATCATACCAAGAAAGGCTAGAGGAACTAAACATGTATAGCTTGGAGCAGAGAAGGGAGAGGGGGACATGATAGCAGCTTTCAAATACATCAAGGCTTGTGACCAGCTAGAGGAGGGTACCATTTTCCAAAAGAAAAGGTGTAATAGAACACAAGGGCATGGATACAAACTGGAGGGTGGTAGATTCAAAGGAAATGTGCGGAAAAATTACTTCACTGAAAGGGTGATAGATAAATGGAATATTCTCCCATCTGAGGTGGTGGAGGCCAATACAGTAGAACAATTTAAACATGCCTGGGATAAATATAAGGGTATCCTAAATTGTAACCCCAATTGAGGGTAAATAGGGTCTAGGGTCAGTATAGTTTT
>WWET01003247.1:133694-156156 GCA_011038615.1 Limnodynastes dumerilii | reverse complement strand
CGGGTGCACATAATACACGTTGGAATCTTCCTGCTTGTGATTAATCCAGGTGGCCAACCCACAGAATAGTTTCCATTTCTGCAACAAATGAACCAGAGATCTCATAATCCTCCTGTGTAAGTTTTGTTTACATGCGATCATGTCCAAAATCAAAGACACAATACTGCGGCAAACATGATAAGGCTTACAAACCAGGGGTATTAGGTGTCAGCTGCACGACGACGTGTTTCGTCTCGTCAGAGAAAGTTTTTCAGAATGGCCTCTAAGTATACCTGACTCCGTTAAATAGAAGGCTGTTTATTCATCAGTCTTTCAGGTGGTTCTTAAAGGGCCAGTATACTCAAAAACAACTTTACTATGTTACACAACCTTTAACTTCTATACATACAATATATTTAAACCAGTGTTTAAAAATCAAATATAAATGACACAAAGAAAATTTCAAATTAAAAAATTTAAATAATCCTACAGAAAAACAACATAAAGAAAAAGACAAATGAATACTAGTAAATGAATAACAAATGTCAAATAATAATAATAAATAATAATAATACTAAAGATGATAAAGAATAATAATAATAAATATGAAATATAAATAAAAAACTATATACAGTATTTCATAAATATAATAATAGAACTAAATCCGAAAGCGGGGGACTAAAACTCAAGAGACTGAACTCTAAGGGCTCATTAAGGCCATCTGGATGTAATGTTTGGAGTTGCACAATGCAACGCATTTCATTGCGATAGGGGAGTTGGAAACGATTGCCCCGTCTACCGTCACTGTCAAACCCTCAGAATTACTGTTATGAGCAAGATAAAAATGTCTAGAAAGTCTAAGGGTAGAAACAATATTTAAAATATTCCTCCAATGCTCGCGTGTTCTTTCCTTTAGTGGCTGTGTTGTACATCCCACATACTGTAGGGGAGATATACAACATAAGGAGTGTCACAGTTAGCAATATGTTTAAGATTAAAACATTTTTATCTATGTTGGACACAAAGGATATTTGCTTATGTAACATAAAATTACAGGTTAAACACCTCCTTTTCCCACATTTAACCCACCCAGGGGGCCTGGAAACTAGCCAACCAGTATCTTTTACATCCTGGTTAGTTTTATCTAGTGTTCTGATTTCACTAATAATGTTTTCAAATTCCAATTTTTCTTGTGAATCAATTGTGGCTTTGCATCCAAGACTTTTTTCAACTCTCCTAAATAACACCTTTAGAGTGAAAGCAATTTATTTTTGTCTTATTCCATATTCCGGCATGTGATTCACATATGCTTTTGTATAGAATTCTATGAACCTTTAGAGGTTTTAAATGTTTGTATCTTTGTTCATCTTTCATATTCGCTTGAAAGCAGTAGGTCTTTTAATACAGCTAATCCACTGTGGCATTCCTTTTATCACCATCCAAGTGCTGTACCACAGCACAAGCCTCGAGGACATGCAGTGCTGAGTGTCATCTGGTATACATATCTTAAAGACAAAATATAACAGCTTTAGGACTATCAGATTTATTATAAATCACTAGCCTGACATTGGAGAGTACTTTTACATTACACTTGCCAAGTTATTTTTACTGTAATACTATTAGTACTTGTGCTTTAATTAATACTGTCACTTTTGCCTTCTAAATAATTTCACATTTTAATATTTTTAACTCTATTTATAATGTATTTCTTGCAGCCATGCAACTGGCAGGAACTGGAAGACCAGAAACACTCATATGTAAGACAGTATTATTATATCAGATGTTCTACTGAATACATAAACATAAAAACAACTATTACAGATAAGAGCCACTTGGCCCATTCAGTCTGCCTATATTTTTTTATATACCCCTATTTGACCCTTAAATTTGTTTAGGATTCACTTTAACATTATTTTTATCTCAAGCATGTTTAAAGTGTTATGCTATGTTAACCTCTTCCACCTCAGATGTAAGGCTATTCCACTACGGACTACGGACCTGATCCAGAGACTGAAAATAAGAGAGGAAAGTTTCGCCTGAGCAAAACCATGTTGATTTTAGGGGGAGTCAAGTTGAGTGTATTGTTTGCATACAGGGATATATCTTTGTTTTTGCTTACTGCACACAGCTACTGACCAACTTTACTTTTACACTTTTAATTAGACTTGGACTGGGAAACACTATCCTTTAACTCTATTACAGTTTGCAGCAGATTAAATTTGACTCCCCTGCAATCAACATGGTTTTGTCCAGGTGCAACTTTACTCTTTTATTTTCAGTCTCTGAATCAGGTCCGTCACCTTTTAGTGAAATCATTTTTTCTTAACCTGCTACTCTCCAGTTTCAGTGCTGCCTTTGTGTGTGTGTAATAATTCCTCCCTCTTATACCTTGTTAAACTTCTTGATATATATGAAAGCTAATAACAAATAACTCTGTTCTCTCTCTTTAATGATACTTGCATGGTTATCAGAAATCTTGGTGATCTTTGCAAGAATTTCTCAGCTGGAAGTATAATTTTTTTTTTATAGAGTTAAAAAATATTCTTGAAATATATTTGAAGGTGTAGATTTTAACCAATATTTATTTAAGATGATCTGCCATAGCCCTTTCACTCTCAATAAGAATTCCACTTGCCTTAATAATAGTTTGAGATCTAAAACTCTAGATCTCCCCCTATTGCTCTGACTTTGTCACTGCCACTGACATTTTAATTTCTGTTGTAACATGTTAAGGTACCGGATTCACAGATACAATTTTGCTTCTTTTTACGTGCGTATTATTAGGATCGGATTAACTGCACATACGTAGTAACGTTTTTATGCAAGTTACGTTGGATTTAGGCACGGAAGTCCATTAGGCACAGATATCTAAATTGCACTTAGTGACATACGTACGGAGTAAAGTGGTTGTCTTCCATATGTGTGAAGTTACGTGAAAATGGGCGGGGAGAGGCATTTAAGCTGCCTTTTGAGGGCACGGTTAGTAATGTACGCACGTACGTAAGGAACTTACGCACGTAACTACACACGTAGAGATAAGGTTGCCCTATGGACGTGCTCTCCTACCGAGGAGAGTGTCATGGGTCTTGCCTTTCAGCATACACACATGCGTACTTTATACACACGCATCTTGGAACACGGTCCAAGATTTTTAATATTGGATATTAAGTGAACTACTCTAATTCTGCCTACTTTCTACTTATTAAACTCGGTGACATCCAAATTATCCCAATTAGTTGATATAACATTACAACCCCTTGTGACAAAAACAGAATCATATATTAAAGATACACTGGCAATGATACGAAAAATAGAAAATTTACAGTGGGATGACAATTCATTTATAGTAACAGTGGATGTATCATCGCTATATACTATAATTGAGCATGATGATGGTATTAAGGGCACTGAATCTTTTTTAAATGATCTTAGTTTGGATTTTAAAGATTTTATATTACAAAGTATAAAATTTATTTTAAACAATAATTATTTCCATTTTAAAGATCATTTTTATTTACAGCAAACCGGGACGGCGATGGGGGCGAAATTCGCCCCCAATTATGCGAATTTATTTATAGCCGCCTGGGAAAAAGAAGTGATTCTAACCTCTCATAAGTGGAAAAGTTATCTAAAAATATGGTTGAGATACATAGATGACGTCCTATTTATATGGACGGGCCCTAGAGACGAGTTGGAAGAAATCTGTCGTTTTTTGAATGCTAATGACAGGAATATAGTCTTGCAATATCAAATTAGTAAAACTGAAGTCAACTTTTTAGACACTACGATCTATGCAGATGAGGGGGTCTTGAAAGTTAAAAATTATATGAAGCCTACGGATTGCAATGCTTTTATAAGGAAAGATAGTTGTCATCATAAAAATTGGCTGAATTGTTCCCAAGGGACAATTTCAACGTATAAAAAGAAATTGTACGGAAGAAACAGAATTTCAAGCACAGGCATTTTTTTTGAAAAAAGAAGAATATCCTAAATTTATAAATAAAAAAGCCAACAATTTAGGCAATCAGTTAACTAGGAGTGTGTATCACTATCCCAACAATAAGATCCCTAAAATATTAACAAAAGGCTTCCATCGATGTGGGACATGCAAAGTATGTAGAACCCATAAAAAGCAAGGAAGTAAAACCATTGGTTTTAAGTCTAATCAAACAGGGAAGACATACATAATTAATCAATTTATCACTTGCAGTACCACAAATGTAGTATACCTGATAGAGTGTGTTTGTGGAAAACAATATGTCGGCAGAACGAGCAGGTCTTTAAAAATAAGATGGGCCGAGCATATTAACAATATAAAGAAGGGATTCCTTAAACACACTGTATCGAGCCACTTTAAAGAGGAACATCAATGTTCAGTTGACAACATAAAATATATGATTGGGATTGATAATGAAGTTGCCAACTGGAGACAAACTAATACTGTGGAAAGTTTAACTAAGGCAGAAATGCGCTGAATTTACGAATTGGAGACTTTAACTCCTGGTGGATTGAATGCAGAGTTTGAAGTTAAATGGTTTCTGTAATTCATAATTTTTCTATATATTTTTATATCTCACATTTGTGTGTATTATATTTATTCTTATGGATTTTATATGTATTTTATAGTTATTGGCTTTTATATATAATTGTTTTAATATACAGTATTATCCCTTTCGTTTGTAAAAATGTGCTGAATTCAAATTCCTTTGGACCTACAATTTATCCTCTTAAACCTAATATTTTGTTTAATCTTAGGATATTTATCCGGAACCAACTTTTAAAGTTTCCTCATAAGTTAGGAAATGAATCATGCAGTTTAAATCATGAATTTGTATTTTTATTTTTCTGTATCTATATATTTATGTATGTTATGTGGAACAATTTTAGTGGTCTTATTTTATATATATGCTAATTAAGATCATGTCACCCTATATAATGGGAAGTAGCAAGTGAATAGGTAACCTTGATAAAGGCTTTTGAGGCGAAACGCATTGGTTGACTTGTTACTAGTGTGTTATATTTGGCTTAGTGGACGTCCCTGCATCTAACATTGAAGGAGAACGGGTTGCGGTCCCTGCCGAGGAAATTATATTTCTATTTTTATTTGGACACGTCATATGTCCCACTCCTTTTGTGAGTATTTTATCTAGAATTTCTTTGTACTGGAAATAAAAGGTATTATGCCATTGGCGTTCTTCTGCTTCTTTCATGCTGATCTCTAATTGGGATTGCACGGAACTACAGTGAAACTGAGGCTTGAATGTCCGTAGCAGAATCGAGGCTACAGCGGGAACCGGCAGCAGACGCCGAGAAGCATATGATATATGCCAACGGGAAAATCTACACTTTCATCTGCATCCTCAAAAAAAATTTACAGGTGGAAAAGACTTAGAATTCTACAGAACTGTGAGCTACCTAACCAATTCATATGGTAGCAAATTATTATTATGATCCAATAATCATTATGTAAATTCAGAATTTTAATTTCCAGGAATTTATGAATTACAAAATAGGGCTCGATTCAATTATCCTCGTTATTTGTGGTGCAAAGCTAATTGTGCAAATTTTTTGTGGGAGTTTTATTCGCACCACATAGAGGTGCGCATAAAAATCAGCTACCATAATAGACAGGAAAAAGCACACTGCAAGCTTTTTTTTTCATTGCTTTTTGGAGTTTGAGTGGTAAAGTTTCAAAGGATTCTTTTCATTTTGTGCCAATGTTAGAAACCACATTCTCTCTTCTCTATCCCCCGCTGGTTAGCACTTGCTGTTATAGTTGGGATAGAGATCTTGGGATGTCTGAGTGCATGTCTGTGATTGCTGCAGATGCATGGTCTAGACAGTTCTGATGTTCTGGGTAGGGAATAAATTGTTGGAGTTGGAGAGATATTGACTTTTTTTTCTGCTGCAACTGCTGCTTGAACTTCAGGATGAAGCCTCTGTTGTCAAGTGTTTATATGAGAAAGTCCTTTACATAGAACATAGGGGCAAGTAAGGTTTACAGTTTCATGTTTTGAGAGTGTGGTCGGGAGGGTAGTCAGTCCCCGGTTAGAAAATGCCAATTTCGAAAATCTGTATTTCGACCACTAAATTGCGAATTTTCGCTATTTCGAAAGTTCGCAATTTCGAATTTTCGCTATTTCGAACGTTCCCTATTTCGAATGTAATAAGTTATGAAACATGCACATTTCGATTGTATTTGTATTTCGATTGTTGTATTTTCGATTATTCTCTATTGCTATTATTCTCAATTTCGAACAATTCTATTTCATAAAGCTCCCTATTCAGAATATACTTCTATTTCTACATTTCTATTTTCGAATTTTCTCTATAACTCCCTATTCAGAATATACTTTTATTTCTACATTTCTATTTTCGAATTTTCTCTATAACTCCCTATTCAGAATATACTTTTATTTCTACATTTCTATTTTCGAATTTTCTCTATAACTCCCTATTCAGAATATACTTTTATTTCTACATTTCTATTTTCGAATTTTCTCTATAACTCCCTATTCAGAATATACTTTTATTTCTACATTTCTATTTTCGAATTTTCTCTATAACTCCCTATTCAGAATATACTTTTATTTCTACATTTCTATTTTCGAATTTTCTCTATAACTCCCTATTCAGAATATACTTTTATTTCTACATTTCTATTTTCGAATTTTCTCTATAACTCCCTATTCAGAATATACTTTTATTTCTACATTTCTATTTTCGAATTTTCTCTATAACTCCCTATTCAGAATATACTTTTATTTCTACATTTCTATTTTCGAATTTTCTCTATAACTCCCTATTCAGAATATACTTTTATTTCTACATTTCTATTTTCGAATTTTCTCTATAACTCCCTATTCAGAATATACTTTTATTTCTACATTTCTATTTTCGAATTTTCTCTATAACTCCCTATTCAGAATATACTTTTATTTCTACATTTCTATTTTCGAATTTTCTCTATAACTCCCTATTCAGAATATACTTTTATTTCTACATTTCTATTTTCGAATTTTCTCTATAACTCCCTATTCAGAATATACTTTTATTTCTACATTTCTATTTTCGAATTTTCTCTATAACTCCCTATTCAGAATATACTTTTATTTCTACATTTCTATTTTCGAATTTTCTCTATAACTCCCTATTCAGAATATACTTTTATTTCTACATTTCTATTTTCGAATTTTCTCTATAACTCCCTATTCAGAATATACTTTTATTTCTACATTTCTATTTTCGAATTTTCTCTATAACTCCCTATTCAGAATATACTTTTATTTCTACATTTCTATTTTCGAATTTTCTCTATAACTCCCTATTCAGAATATACTTTTATTTCTACATTTCTATTTTCGAATTTTCTCTATAACTCCCTATTCAGAATATACTTTTATTTCTACATTTCTATTTTCGAATTTTCTCTATAACTCCCTATTCAGAATATACTTTTATTTCTACATTTCTATTTTCGAATTTTCTCTATAACTCCCTATTCAGAATATACTTTTATTTCTACATTTCTATTTTCGAATTTTCTCTATAACTCCCTATTCAGAATATACTTTTATTTCTACATTTCTATTTTCGAATTTTCTCTATAACTCCCTATTCAGAATATACTTTTATTTCTACATTTCTATTTTCGAATTTTCTCTATAACTCCCTATTCAGAATATACTTTTATTTCTACATTTCTATTTTCGAATTTTCTCTATAACTCCCTATTCAGAATATACTTTTATTTCTACATTTCTATTTTCGAATTTTCTCTATAACTCCCTATTCAGAATATACTTTTATTTCTACATTTCTATTTTCGAATTTTCTCTATAACTCCCTATTCAGAATATACTTTTATTTCTACATTTCTATTTTCGAATTTTCTCTATAACTCCCTATTCAGAATATACTTTTATTTCTACATTTCTATTTTCGAATTTTCTCTATAACTCCCTATTCAGAATATACTTTTATTTCTACATTTCTATTTTCGAATTTTCTCTATAACTCCCTATTCAGAATATACTTTTATTTCTACATTTCTATTTTCGAATTTTCTCTATAACTCCCTATTCAGAATATACTTTTATTTCTACATTTCTATTTTCGAATTTTCTCTATAACTCCCTATTCAGAATATACTTTTATTTCTACATTTCTATTTTCGAATTTTCTCTATAACTCCCTATTCAGAATATACTTTTATTTCTACATTTCTATTTTCGAATTTTCTCTATAACTCCCTATTCAGAATATACTTTTATTTCTACATTTCTATTTTCGAATTTTCTCTATAACTCCCTATTCAGAATATACTTTTATTTCTACATTTCTATTTTCGAATTTTCTCTATAACTCCCTATTCAGAATATACTTTTATTTCTACATTTCTATTTTCGAATTTTCTCTATAACTCCCTATTCAGAATATACTTTTATTTCTACATTTCTATTTTCGAATTTTCTCTATAACTCCCTATTCAGAATATACTTTTATTTCTACATTTCTATTTTCGAATTTTCTCTATAACTCCCTATTCAGAATATACTTTTATTTCTACATTTCTATTTTCGAATTTTCTCTATAACTCCCTATTCAGAATATACTTTTATTTCTACATTTCTATTTTCGAATTTTCTCTATAACTCCCTATTCAGAATATACTTTTATTTCTACATTTCTATTTTCGAATTTTCTCTATAACTCCCTATTCAGAATATACTTTTATTTCTACATTTCTATTTTCGAATTTTCTCTATAACTCCCTATTCAGAATATACTTTTATTTCTACATTTCTATTTTCGAATTTTCTCTATAACTCCCTATTCAGAATATACTTTTATTTCTACATTTCTATTTTCGAATTTTCTCTATAACTCCCTATTCAGAATATACTTTTATTTCTACATTTCTATTTTCGAATTTTCTCTATAACTCCCTATTCAGAATATACTTTTATTTCTACATTTCTATTTTCGAATTTTCTCTATAACTCCCTATTCAGAATATACTTTTATTTCTACATTTCTATTTTCGAATTTTCTCTATAACTCCCTATTCAGAATATACTTTTATTTCTACATTTCTATTTTCGAATTTTCTCTATAACTCCCTATTCAGAATATACTTTTATTTCTACATTTCTATTTTCGAATTTTCTCTATAACTCCCTATTCAGAATATACTTTTATTTCTACATTTCTATTTTCGAATTTTCTCTATAACTCCCTATTCAGAATATACTTTTATTTCTACATTTCTATTTTCGAATTTTCTCTATAACTCCCTATTCAGAATATACTTTTATTTCTACATTTCTATTTTCGAATTTTCTCTATAACTCCCTATTCAGAATATACTTTTATTTCTACATTTCTATTTTCGAATTTTCTCTATAACTCCCTATTCAGAATATACTTTTATTTCTACATTTCTATTTTCGAATTTTCTCTATAACTCCCTATTCAGAATATACTTTTATTTCTACATTTCTATTTTCGAATTTTCTCTATAACTCCCTATTCAGAATATACTTTTATTTCTACATTTCTATTTTCGAATTTTCTCTATAACTCCCTATTCAGAATATACTTTTATTTCTACATTTCTATTTTCGAATTTTCTCTATAACTCCCTATTCAGAATATACTTTTATTTCTACATTTCTATTTTCGAATTTTCTCTATAACTCCCTATTCAGAATATACTTTTATTTCTACATTTCTATTTTCGAATTTTCTCTATAACTCCCTATTCAGAATATACTTTTATTTCTACATTTCTATTTTCGAATTTTCTCTATAACTCCCTATTCAGAATATACTTTTATTTCTACATTTCTATTTTCGAATTTTCTCTATAACTCCCTATTCAGAATATACTTTTATTTCTACATTTCTATTTTCGAATTTTCTCTATAACTCCCTATTCAGAATATACTTTTATTTCTACATTTCTATTTTCGAATTTTCTCTATAACTCCCTATTCAGAATATACTTTTATTTCTACATTTCTATTTTCGAATTTTCTCTATAACTCCCTATTCAGAATATACTTTTATTTCTACATTTCTATTTTCGAATTTTCTCTATAACTCCCTATTCAGAATATACTTTTATTTCTACATTTCTATTTTCGAATTTTCTCTATAACTCCCTATTCAGAATATACTTTTATTTCTACATTTCTATTTTCGAATTTTCTCTATAACTCCCTATTCAGAATATACTTTTATTTCTACATTTCTATTTTCGAATTTTCTCTATAACTCCCTATTCAGAATATACTTTTATTTCTACATTTCTATTTTCGAATTTTCTCTATAACTCCCTATTCAGAATATACTTTTATTTCTACATTTCTATTTTCGAATTTTCTCTATAACTCCCTATTCAGAATATACTTTTATTTCTACATTTCTATTTTCGAATTTTCTCTATAACTCCCTATTCAGAATATACTTTTATTTCTACATTTCTATTTTCGAATTTTCTCTATAACTCCCTATTCAGAATATACTTTTATTTCTACATTTCTATTTTCGAATTTTCTCTATAACTCCCTATTCAGAATATACTTTTATTTCTACATTTCTATTTTCGAATTTTCTCTATAACTCCCTATTCAGAATATACTTTTATTTCTACATTTCTATTTTCGAATTTTCTCTATAACTCCCTATTCAGAATATACTTTTATTTCTACATTTCTATTTTCGAATTTTCTCTATAACTCCCTATTCAGAATATACTTTTATTTCTACATTTCTATTTTCGAATTTTCTCTATAACTCCCTATTCAGAATATACTTTTATTTCTACATTTCTATTTTCGAATTTTCTCTATAACTCCCTATTCAGAATATACTTTTATTTCTACATTTCTATTTTCGAATTTTCTCTATAACTCCCTATTCAGAATATACTTTTATTTCTACATTTCTATTTTCGAATTTTCTCTATAACTCCCTATTCAGAATATACTTTTATTTCTACATTTCTATTTTCGAATTTTCTCTATAACTCCCTATTCAGAATATACTTTTATTTCTACATTTCTATTTTCGAATTTTCTCTATAACTCCCTATTCAGAATATACTTTTATTTCTACATTTCTATTTTCGAATTTTCTCTATAACTCCCTATTCAGAATATACTTTTATTTCTACATTTCTATTTTCGAATTTTCTCTATAACTCCCTATTCAGAATATACTTTTATTTCTACATTTCTATTTTCGAATTTTCTCTATAACTCCCTATTCAGAATATACTTTTATTTCTACATTTCTATTTTCGAATTTTCTCTATAACTCCCTATTCAGAATATACTTTTATTTCTACATTTCTATTTTCGAATTTTCTCTATAACTCCCTATTCAGAATATACTTTTATTTCTACATTTCTATTTTCGAATTTTCTCTATAACTCCCTATTCAGAATATACTTTTATTTCTACATTTCTATTTTCGAATTTTCTCTATAACTCCCTATTCAGAATATACTTTTATTTCTACATTTCTATTTTCGAATTTTCTCTATAACTCCCTATTCAGAATATACTTTTATTTCTACATTTCTATTTTCGAATTTTCTCTATAACTCCCTATTCAGAATATACTTTTATTTCTACATTTCTATTTTCGAATTTTCTCTATAACTCCCTATTCAGAATATACTTTTATTTCTACATTTCTATTTTCGAATTTTCTCTATAACTCCCTATTCAGAATATACTTTTATTTCTACATTTCTATTTTCGAATTTTCTCTATAACTCCCTATTCAGAATATACTTTTATTTCTACATTTCTATTTTCGAATTTTCTCTATAACTCCCTATTCAGAATATACTTTTATTTCTACATTTCTATTTTCGAATTTTCTCTATAACTCCCTATTCAGAATATACTTTTATTTCTACATTTCTATTTTCGAATTTTCTCTATAACTCCCTATTCAGAATATACTTTTATTTCTACATTTCTATTTTCGAATTTTCTCTATAACTCCCTATTCAGAATATACTTTTATTTCTACATTTCTATTTTCGAATTTTCTCTATAACTCCCTATTCAGAATATACTTTTATTTCTACATTTCTATTTTCGAATTTTCTCTATAACTCCCTATTCAGAATATACTTTTATTTCTACATTTCTATTTTCGAATTTTCTCTATAACTCCCTATTCAGAATATACTTTTATTTCTACATTTCTATTTTCGAATTTTCTCTATAACTCCCTATTCAGAATATACTTTTATTTCTACATTTCTATTTTCGAATTTTCTCTATAACTCCCTATTCAGAATATACTTTTATTTCTACATTTCTATTTTCGAATTTTCTCTATAACTCCCTATTCAGAATATACTTTTATTTCTACATTTCTATTTTCGAATTTTCTCTATAACTCCCTATTCAGAATATACTTTTATTTCTACATTTCTATTTTCGAATTTTCTCTATAACTCCCTATTCAGAATATACTTTTATTTCTACATTTCTATTTTCGAATTTTCTCTATAACTCCCTATTCAGAATATACTTTTATTTCTACATTTCTATTTTCGAATTTTCTCTATAACTCCCTATTCAGAATATACTTTTATTTCTACATTTCTATTTTCGAATTTTCTCTATAACTCCCTATTCAGAATATACTTTTATTTCTACATTTCTATTTTCGAATTTTCTCTATAACTCCCTATTCAGAATATACTTTTATTTCTACATTTCTATTTTCGAATTTTCTCTATAACTCCCTATTCAGAATATACTTTTATTTCTACATTTCTATTTTCGAATTTTCTCTATAACTCCCTATTCAGAATATACTTTTATTTCTACATTTCTATTTTCGAATTTTCTCTATAACTCCCTATTCAGAATATACTTTTATTTCTACATTTCTATTTTCGAATTTTCTCTATAACTCCCTATTCAGAATATACTTTTATTTCTACATTTCTATTTTCGAATTTTCTCTATAACTCCCTATTCAGAATATACTTTTATTTCTACATTTCTATTTTCGAATTTTCTCTATAACTCCCTATTCAGAATATACTTTTATTTCTACATTTCTATTTTCGAATTTTCTCTATAACTCCCTATTCAGAATATACTTTTATTTCTACATTTCTATTTTCGAATTTTCTCTATAACTCCCTATTCAGAATATACTTTTATTTCTACATTTCTATTTTCGAATTTTCTCTATAACTCCCTATTCAGAATATACTTTTATTTCTACATTTCTATTTTCGAATTTTCTCTATAACTCCCTATTCAGAATATACTTTTATTTCTACATTTCTATTTTCGAATTTTCTCTATAACTCCCTATTCAGAATATACTTTTATTTCTACATTTCTATTTTCGAATTTTCTCTATAACTCCCTATTCAGAATATACTTTTATTTCTACATTTCTATTTTCGAATTTTCTCTATAACTCCCTATTCAGAATATACTTTTATTTCTACATTTCTATTTTCGAATTTTCTCTATAACTCCCTATTCAGAATATACTTTTATTTCTACATTTCTATTTTCGAATTTTCTCTATAACTCCCTATTCAGAATATACTTTTATTTCTACATTTCTATTTTCGAATTTTCTCTATAACTCCCTATTCAGAATATACTTTTATTTCTACATTTCTATTTTCGAATTTTCTCTATAACTCCCTATTCAGAATATACTTTTATTTCTACATTTCTATTTTCGAATTTTCTCTATAACTCCCTATTCAGAATATACTTTTATTTCTACATTTCTATTTTCGAATTTTCTCTATAACTCCCTATTCAGAATATACTTTCCCTAACTCGCTCCCCCTAGCAGCCTAACCCTGTCTCCCCCCCCTCACAGTCTGACCCTAAGTCCCTGGTCTGGCGGCGGCGCTATCAAAAATGAATGGGTAAGTATGCTGATCGCAACTTTCAGCTGTCCCTACTTCTGTCCCAGCCATCGGTGCTGGGACTCGCAACGGATCCAGCCACACACCAGTATTAGTAACACAGATGAGGGAATTTTAGAAAGAAAATGTGTGGGTTTGTATTAAAAATGTAATAGAAAGGCAGAGTGAAAAAGTAAAGTAGTTGTTAATATGGTAAATAAAGCTTAAGAAGGCTGAAGAATTTGATAAGCTTGTAGGGTGGATGAAAGGTGCTGGATAGTATGATCCAGACCTACGCAAATAATACGCCCTTGTGCGTAGCATATTTACGCCAGCGTACTTACGAAGCACTCCCCTAGGTCGTCCGTATTTATGCCGTCTTACACCGACCAAACCCTACCCTAACTTTTCTGAGCATAACCGTGGGTGTCCGTAGCATCCATGCATATTTACGACGCTTAGCACCCCCATACTGCACGATTTAAATACCTCTCCTCGGGTTTCGTATGGCTGGCACGCCCCCTCTTGCGTTGTTATGAAGCTGGTACGGTCAAGGCCCATACACTCAGCGTTTCTTTGCGTAACATCTGCCGCGCACATGCGCTGTAGGTATGAATCTGCCTCTATGTTAGTAGATGAGTAGGAGTAGTCCTATCTTATCATGTCCTTAAAGTCCATTGCAAGATCTTGGGTGTTGATAGATGTTGGTGCATTGTGGGCTCAGTAGGGAATGTGTGAAAGAGTTGTCTGGGGTTAGAAATGAGAAATTGAAAGTAGGATTGTTTGGTATTGTCCAGGGCTGGTCTATAGGTGTGATAAGTGTTTGTATAAGTTAAAAAGTCATCACAAGAACGAGATTTGTGCCAATGATGTTCTGCATTGCGGGAGAGTTTTTTAAGGTATTGTGTGTAATTAATGTGCTGATGTTGGAGTCGCCATGGTACATGAGACAGTTGCTAGGGATTGGTTTAGGTGAGAAATTGATATATAAGGAGAATGGAAATTAGAGACTGGAGATAGAAGTTGTTGCACAGATTGAGAAAAGTTGGTCAAAATGAATGACATATAGATTTTTACTGGTGTGAGAATGTGTTGTAGAATAGCAACACAATCAAGCATAGAATTAGAATTAGTGTTGGAGAGTTTGCAGGTGATAAGGTGATGGTCAGCGAGAGGGTTAGGAGAGTTATTGAGATCAGCGGCTGAGCATCGTTTAGAGAATACAAGTTCCATGCAATAAATGGCAGATGGAGACCGGACAGCATGGCAGCATCCATCCCACAGAAGTACTGCAGAACACGAGTGTGGAGCAACAGCTGATCACCAACCTGGAGAAGCAGAGGCACACTGCACCAGACGGTGCCCGGCGTGCCCTGCAGGAGCACCGGTGGAAAGACAGGGCCCTGAACAACACATTCTCCGACCGCACATCCTGATCAGCTGTCCACTGTCAAAGAAGCTGCTTAAGGTTCTAATAAACTACAGGACGTGAGTGCTTTACCTTCTCTCTATATACAATCTCAGTGATAATACTTAACTATTACTGTCTCTCTCCCTTTTCCTCCACCCAAAACCCACCCCAGACACTACCCGCATTGATTGCAAGTACAGCGACTGTGCACACATCAGGATCATCCATCTGAAGACCCTCTACCTTTGACTTCAGCTTATCAGTGTACCTCTCCCTGACACACACTGTGTACTGTATCCTGGACTGTACACTGGACTGCACTGCAACTACTTCCAGACCTGCAATATTATGACAGACTATACTATACCCTACTACCAAACACAACCACCATCTACATTGTCCCCCTACCACCTTTCCACTCGCACCACACCACCCTCCCCCCCAACTTACCAGACATACCACAACAAGACCACCGCTGGAGTGCACCAACATCCCTACCTTCCCATATACAGTTATTAACTGGTGAGATCCATGTGAGGAGTGCTTTTATCGGAACAGCGGAGTGAGAAACTTTGCTTTGAGCATCTGCTTAATTATCTTTACAGCATTCCCAGCGGCACCTATATCACTATCTGTTTACATATGGTCTGGAGCTTACGGTCCTCATCTACTAAGCTATTGACACACC
The DNA here is from genome assembly GCA_011038615.1 of Limnodynastes dumerilii. Classification (NCBI taxonomy): domain Eukaryota; kingdom Metazoa; phylum Chordata; class Amphibia; order Anura; family Limnodynastidae; genus Limnodynastes; species Limnodynastes dumerilii. Next base: position 140,162 of record WWET01003247.1, on the reverse strand, counting down.
ACTATTAGTCCTTTGGCTCCACTGGAGAAAATTACGTTCTACTGTACCAGCATATACGTGTGTTCTATGCACCGCTACATATTACATCATATATCTTTACAACTGAATTATGGGCATTTTAGGGTCCCCAATTTCATCATTAGTGTTTTGACTGTATTGTTTTTAAATTGATATTTTGTATGTTACATTATCTGTGACATTTTTTTTTGATTGTGTTATAGTGTGCAGACCTATTTAATAAATATTTGCATATTATCCAGTCCTTACTATCGCTCCTATTCTTTATCATTTGCCACAATTGTCTGTTGGGAACAATTCCTGGGGATAGTGCTGCTCGCATCCCTTTCCCACCAACACCACTCCCCCCTCCCCCCCACCGGACCCTGGCAGCGCTGACCTCCCCCAATACATGCAATAAACAAGCTATAATAATTAAAGATGTAAAGAAGTGAAAAGAAATGTTGTGGAGAGAAAGGAGAAAATAGCAGTGTGGTCAGCATTGCAGGTGGGATGGTATATGATATAATAGAAATGTAATTAAATTTGCTAATAAAGGCTTACAATATACAGGCGGAACAGATACAGTGACAGTGTACAGGATGAAATACAATGCAGTCATAAAAAAAAGCATTACTAAACTGTATTCTTTGCAAGGAGTCCAGCAGTATGTCCAAGTTTGCACAGAGTTTCTGCAAGGTGAGGAGGTAGAAGACTCACAGTCCAGGTGTGGATGTTGTCCTTTAGATGTTTCATGTAAACTGTTTTCTGTTTTCTCCTCACTTCAAGCAGACAAGATTATGTTTTGGGTCTTTGTTTAAAAGACCTGTGACTACTTATTGCGACACATATTCTGGGAATATCACTTAATTTGTTGGGTCTTTTTCTGGATTACATGTGGATCCCACCATCGAGAATAGTGTATATCCCATAAGCATTTCAAAGGTAATTCTTCCTAGTGACCACCAGTCCACACTATTATGAGGTTTTTCCAGCAGCATTTCCGGTGCAGTGTCCGATGTCCCCTGCTTGCAGTCCATCCTACACAGCCCATAATCTGTCACTTTTATATGACCATCATCAGGGTATTTTCTAGTTTAAATGCCCCGATGATGCTTTTACTGTGTAAGTAACAGATCAAGGTTTATTTCTGCAGTATTTCTGCGCTACCGGTTCCTATTCGAGTATTTCCTGGCAGGTCATGAGGTAGTAAAGGTCACACACTCTATCACATAGAAGCTCTCCATTTGGAAGAATCCAACAAGGAATGGACAATTGGATCCTTTTTGAAAGACAGACTTTTATGTGTAACCACGAAGGACTGTATGCAGACTCCCGGACGTATAACATATACGTACGGAGTTTTGTGGTTTTTACTACTGCGCAGTAAATTTTTAATGTAGTCTACGTATCTTTTCCTTACGTAATTGCGTATATACAGTCTTAAAGACCGCATATACGAAATCAATGTAAGGAAAAGATACGTAGATTACGTTTAAAGTTTACAGCGCACTCGCAGTAGTTAGAACCGCAATACTCCGGACGTATATGTTATACACCCGGAAGTCTGCATATGGTCCGAAGTCTCTTCCTCGCCATCGTGGGATATTTTGTAATGTATTTCATGGCATAGATATTCTGTGTTGTTTTCTTCTGAACCTTCAGAACTTCTCCATATCTTCCTCGTCCAAAGTATTTAAGTATTTCAATGACCTGTACGGTTGGAATGGAAGGTATTATGGTGGTTTCCAGTGTAGTTTGGTCCGGTGACGTATCCCAGTCTACAAAGACTGTGTCTGCTGATGGGCAGTGAGTATAAGGCAGGTAATAACTCTTATGCTGATGTATATTACATCCCATGTACTTGTAGCTCTGCCCATTGTCTATATTCTACAGAAGCAGACGGCGCATCTTACCACTCAATGGAATCTGGTTACTTTAAATTTGTGACATGTTGGAACTGGTCACCTGGTTCAGACTCAGTGTCCTTGTCCATAATGGTTGGACCTCTTGGGTAACAAAGCAGATTCACAAGAGATGCATGTCAGTATCCAGTGAAGGACTGGCTCACCCAACATTTTGTGCTGGGTATTCTAGAAAGAGCTATGAGATCGCAAAGCAGCATAATCGCCATGTGCATGCTGAGTAATATCAATGGCAGCCTGGATACCCTGAAATGCATGGAACTATAATACTATAACTAGTATACTATATAACTATAGCATACTATAACTATAGTATACAATAGAACTATAATACTGTGCTGGTGTAATGGTGCTGAAAATCTTAATTTAATTTTATATAATAAAAATAACCTATCCTCTTAGATGCGTATCTGTAGTAAGGCACCTACTGGCACATGCATAGTAGGTCCTTTACACAATCTACGTACCAGTTTAAGTAAAAAGAGGTGACGTAATGCCGCCTCCTGGAGGGTTTGGGAAAAAGTGGGAGGGGGGTAGCGGCAATGTCTGTGCAGACATTGCACGGATAGTTAAGGTAGCCCTATGGCACTCGTAATGGACATAAGGTACCTAATAAGGGGGGCGGGATGGGGCCAGGATGGGTGAGTTAGGTGCGAGACTGTTAATCCGGTCCTAAATCCAGCCACAGTGTCCTATTGTAAATAAAAAATAACATCATAATGGGGGAGTACGGGGGAATATTTTATGAATGAAGGAAATGAATTCAGTTTTTAGACACCTGTCAGTATCAGTATAGGTTATTATCACTAAGGAATGCTGAAAATTATTGTAAATATTGTATAGTAATGCAGCTACAGTTCAGCCATAAAGCATGTGTACAAATGTAGACTGTAATGAAAAGGCTATCAGTCCACAGCATAAAGAGAGATAAAAGTCAGATTTATTGGTAAGTATCGTATTCTAAATTTAAGCCTCCTTCTTCTAGCAGATTATTGTATCAATTATTTTATTCTTGAGGATTTTTTTGTTACTAATTTAACAAAAAGTGGTGGTTTTGTTTATCATATCAATTATATACTGATACAACTAAATTGCCATACAGTCAAATTTTAAACTTCCAACAATTGTATTAAGAATATGGGGTTGTTCATATTACTTTTATAAACAAAAAGGTTAAATCTAACTAACTTTTTGTGAATTAGTCAATATTACACACTCCCAACATACCAATGAATAAATAATGTGTTTAATATATGTTCTTAAAGACTGAAGTGGAGAAACTGCACTTACAAATTCCCCAGCCTAATAAATCTTAAAAGCTTCAATATTGATTCATTGAAGTGAATTGCTGGATCATTTCTGGGAGGCTGTGACAAGTGGACAATTGCTTCCATGGTTACATTTTGATATGCAGTGTGGTCAGTGTGCTTTGTTGGGTTCCTCCCCCCTCCATTGAAGTAAAATAACAAACCACGGGGAGACCCTGCCACCCATAGTGAGCATCATCCTGGAGTAACTTTAAAAGCCCAGGCTGACTGGTCAGAAGCCCTGTTCTAGACCCAGACTCTTTTTACATTTATGCTTTATAAGGGGAGGGAAGAGAAAGTCTTGTAGTGCACATCAGGTTTTGATGGATAGACACATTTTATCATGCACCAGAATAAAGCTGTACTGAGCTTTCCATGTTCCCAGAGCACTTAGGAGAAGAGTGTAAGCGTAACAAGTGGGATGGCTCTACATCAATCGCTTTTACGCTGCTTCCATCCTGTGAATCTATATAAGGTAATGGCTTTATTTACTTTTAAATATTTAACATTTTTCCATTTTAATTAGAAGCCTAAATTGTAATCACATGGGAAATATTTTTATTATAATTTTTTCTTCCGAGTGTCTTTGATAAGAAACTTTTAATGCCTATTTGATATGTGATGGATAGATTTGATGACGTGCATTTCCATGGTGACGTTAAATAATTATCTACAAAGCCCTTGTTAAGATTTATCATTTCTATGTCCACATTCAATGATTAGTGTGATTTAAAGGTGGGACAATGCATTAAGAAGAAGCATTCCAACTGAAGCAATGGTAAAGCATTTAGTACTGTTTCATAATAAATGGAAATATATGTATGTCAATATCTTGTATCTTCAACCTTCTAATATATTACAAAATAGATAAAATCAGGGACTAAATTATAAAGGCAGCTGAAATGTTTAAATATTATACATACAATTCTCATAAACTCTTACATATGCCTCATCAAACCAATACTACAAAATCTCTTATAGGTATAGACTAGTGTTTATTCTATGTATAATATTATAATATTTGGGATATTTATAGATCAGTATTTCAGTATTACCACAATTGAAAGTATTTCAAATTAAATATTTGATGGGTTCCAAAAATATACATTTACAATAATTATCTACAAAGCCCTTGGTAAGATTTATCATTTCTATGTCCACATTCAATGATTAGTGTGATTTAAAGGTGGGACAATGCATTAAGAAGAAGCATTCCAATTGAAGCAATGTTAAAGCATTTGGTACTGTTCATAATAAGTGGAAATATATGTATGTCAATATCTTGTATCTTCAACCTTCTAATATATTACAAAATAGATAATAAAATCAGGGACTAAATTATAAAGGCAGCTGAATTTTTTAAATATTATACATACAATTCTCATATACTCTTACATATGCCTCATCAAACCAATACTACATAATCTCTTATAGGTATAGACTAGTGTTTATTCTATATAAAATATTATAATATTTGGGATATTTATAGATCAGTATTTCAGTATTACTACAATTGAAAGTATTTCAAATTAAATATTTGATGGGTTCTAAAAATGTACATTTACATGACATTTTATCTCACTATTAATTTATCATACATTCATTTAGATCATTTTAGACTGATTCTACATATTACTACAAATATTGAAACATCTTTTTTACATTCAATATAATTTTGTAAACGTGTATTGATTTGCATTGAGCGTACAGGATATTCTGTTACTCTTCAATATATATGGCAATACAAACACACAAGTTATTAACATTTAGAAAAATAAAAATAGGGTTGGACGGAGACTGAGCATTTAAGATAAAAACAGTACAGTAGATGTTACAATAGTAGTGGTGGGTTCAAGTCTGCAAAGAAAAAAACCATTATATTCTATTAATTACTGCATAATATAATAAATTTAAATTGTAAAAATAACAACGCAGAATAAATGCATAGATGTTTAGCTTTGATATTTAGGATTTATTTAAGAGCAACTTCTTGTTAAGTTCCTACATTTGCATCAAGTACATCAGAGCTGGAAGTGAGAGGATATATAATGGTATATTATACAGACACTTACCCCACAGATCTCATTGCAATCTATTATTTTTTATGTTTACACTTCTAACGGAGAGCAAATGTAAAATCCGAATAATTATTTCTACGGAATTTTCTTATTCCAGTTATTGTTAATTTATCTAGATAGTAGACACTTTCAAAAACCATTAAGGTATGATTGATGAACTAAAATACTGTAACAACATTTTTTTATCAAGCCAAAAGCAAGCTAAGCATGTCTGGTTAAACTGAAAGGAAACACCATTTACTAAGAGGGGAAATTACCTGAACTTGATCTAGAGTTTTAGCACAGAGGATCCGCTATTCAGAATGTGTGTGACCCATTTAGAGTTCTGACATTAGCAACTGTGCATAGGTCATACTGAAAATGCGCACTCCTTTGCAACATGCATGCATGTTGTGATATGTATAGGCAGAGGCTGTGAGGTGTAATGCATCAGCCTATTCAAGTTTGCATGTTTCAGACATATTTTGTTGTTTTATCATACATTTAAACCCTTAAAAATGTATTTTAGTATTTTTTAAAATGTCTTAGAAAAATGTGAGACAGTACGCTGCTATTCAGGCTTTAATAAAATAATTCTTTAGTTTTATGTTTTAATATTTGTAAAATATGTAGGGATGTGTTAAAGCCAAAAAGAAAAGGCCATTTAATGCTTGGACATTTCTATTGTATTACACTCACAGCAGCCCTAAACTTGTGCAAAATTTGAAGTGGAAATGCAGGGAATCCGCACTTTTTCATTTAAATATAGTGGAACACCCTGTTCCACTAGCACAGAGCACATGGAAGCGAACACAGACAGAAAGGCAGCCATGCGTCTGACATTCTGTGCTCGCTCTCATTCTGAAATTGCACAGTGCAAAAACCAGCTGTCCATTGCTTCTATTAACAGTGTTCCATTGCAAGGAAATACAGTAATACCATGTTATACATTGGTTTCAGGCCTCTGCTGGCAAAGAGTGCAAGTACTGTATGCTGGTGGCTCAATCCAAGGCCGCCCAGTTTGATACTGGCTTGGTGGGTAAATGCCCCACGGTTGCCAATCATTATTTTATACAATGTATTAAAGACTTTTTCAGTTTTAGATAAGAATTGTATTGAATTATAGGACCTGATTCACACTTAAGAATCTTCTTAAAATAAGAACTTAAAGTCACTCCTGGG
>WWET01003247.1:113576-126253 GCA_011038615.1 Limnodynastes dumerilii | reverse complement strand
CCCCGAAAACAACATGGTTTTGCCCAGGAGTGACTTTAAATTCTTATTTTAAGAAGATTCTTAAGTGTGAATCAGGTCCTTAATTTCAATATACTTCTTAAGTTCCAATCAGGCCCATAGTGCTCTGTGGTTTTCGTATTACAATAAGTTCTTAGATTTTTTTTGCTTTTTTATTTTATTTTTGAAATAATGAAATTACCTCATTTTTTGGGTAAAAGTTTTGTTAAATAGAGATACTTTTGTTGTTGCTAAATCACATGTGTGTTACTGCTGGGAGAGACTTTCCTTCTTGAAAACAAGCTTGGCATGCCTTCTTTTTGAAGTAGCTGAAGCAGTGCTTTTATGTGACAACTCTCTTCCACTGTCAATACGGGGCTTAGTGGATTGGAGCTCCAGCATGTAGGACTGGAGTGGGGAAATTTGAAAGGTTTTCCTTTGGCCACAGCAACTTGAGTTAGTTCTGATGAATAGAGATTGCAGTCCGGGGATAAATAGTCAGCTCTGTTGTGTCTGATCATTCAGAATAATCCAGGTGGGGGCATTGTTATAACTTCTTGCTGTGCACATTCTATTCAAAATTAACCAGGAGGAACACAAATTGGCTGAAATACCGAACATTGTAAAAAAAATAATTGGCTGCATTAGTGGTAACTGGAATAAAGGAATAAGGTATCTTGCAGTGCCACTAGAATAAAGCCTGACTCAAGGGATATGCATTTGAAGCACTTTTTCCCGTAGAAAAAATAACTTTTTTGGCAATAGTTTTCTCTTCGTTATTATTAATTACAGCATTTCATGACTTTATCTCAGAATATAAGACACATTTAAGTGAACTATAGCCAGCGGTGTCATGCTGGAAGTATTTGGCTGACAACTGCAGCTTTTCATTAGACACTGGGTGAAACAGGCTGCCAACTTGGCTACTATCCCCCTAATACCACACTGATTTTTATTGCTCAAAGGATATTCTACGTCTTGATCCTTGTTTGTGATGTTCATTACTATTGGACAAACGTTTCCATTGATCATTCAGAGATGGATTAAGACGTCTGATTTTTGCTCAAGCGTTCTAGGCGGAATCTGTGCTAATGTGTTCCCTCTCTCTGTGTATCCATCCAGACTGCTGTACCTTACAAATACGCTGCTCAAACTGTGTGATTCTTGTCCAGAGTTCTGATATTAGCAACTTTGGATAGGACATAATGAAAAGTATGTTGAAGCATGCACACAGATGTGTAGAGGCAGAAGCTGTAATCCAGCAGCTTCTATAAATTTGCATGTTGTGTAGTGTATGGACGGAAGTCTCTTATCAGTCTGTACTGTGCATGCGCAATACAAATGAATTCTGCATCCGGCAGCATACGCCTGATGCAGAATGCCGTGCGGAATGCGCATGGTGGGTGGGATACAGAAAGGTAATCGTACTGTAAGGGTATTCGAAAGCCCTTACACACGATCCACCGCCTCCCGCAAGCTTGGGTCACGCATGCAGTAGGCTTGTACATGCAAAAGGAATGCAGGGGGTGTGCCCTCCACTCGCACGTACGATATTCTGGATCTTAAATTCTGTATGTTAGCCTCCGTTTATTAACCTAAGCGCGGTCCTGAATCCTGCCCCACTTTCTAAGCAGAAGGTGAAATCGCAGCTCTTTATCAGGTTCTGGCCACTTAAAAATGGGAAGACTGGACCCAACCTTTAGTTAATATTAAGGAAAAGCATCTATTTGCATCAGTCAATGAATGCACAGTTTTCATTGTTTCATCCAAATATTACCCCACTCTGGACTAATATACTTAAGATGGCATTCTTTGTATTCATCCTTAACTTTCCTTACCAGGTTCTCTAATGAGCCGATGATCCAAAAACCTGCCCAGAACCTTCTCACTACTAAAACAGTGTTTTTTAAGCTTTAAAAACCCCACTAAAAAAGAGTTACAGAATAAAAGCTCTAAGCTACTCAAGACCACCACTGGAACCATCTGGAATGTGGAGACTAGGTTCAACTTATGATATGGGTTAATGTAAAATTGTGGTATAAAGGGAAATATATTTTAGGGCAGAATCAGATTTTTTTTACAAAAATGGATTTGATAAAACTTGTATATTCATTATGTTCATGCAGATCCAGATATAAATATATCAGGGTTGTGGAATCTCAGGATATCCAGGAGACTCCCGATATTCTAGGATTTCTCCTGGTATCCAGGGAGAGCTGGCAATTGTTCTGCAAAGGGCTTGATCCATGAATTTATGCACATTACGGTCTCAAGTCCCGCCACCTGTCTTATTAATACTGTTAGTCCTAGTGTTACCAGGGATTAGGCGGTACTTACGTTAAGGGTCCCTTTACAATTCCAAATATTGGGGACATTTTAGGGGGAGAATTGTCAACCCTGAGAGGAAATTCTGAAAATAAGGAATTTTCCTAAAATACATTCCTTTTGGATCCGAGGACACCTGATATAATCTCCCTTTTGGAAATCCCTGTTTTTCGGGGACTTTTTTGGGACTATCCATATAACCAAACACAGAAATACCCAACATCACCTTTACATTTTGATTTTTCTTGTTATACTATTGGACTGAATGATGTTACCTAGACGTGTGTGAGTCCTGTTTGATATTGAGAAGTATTGTTATATATAATTTTTTCCTTTTTTTTTTCTTCACAATTTGTAACAAAGTTTTTGTTGTATTTGCCCATTTACATTTCTGTATAGTTAGTTCACTGATCAGTGCTCAGAACATTATATTATATTATTGGTTAGTTGTTTAAAAGGTGGCACCTTTTCTGTGCCAGCAGCTGCTTTTATATAGGGGGTTCTTCATATCCACTGTTTTATTTATTACCAGAGCTGACAAGCCTAGGTTGGTAAAAGGAATAGGGGAATGGATAAAGTGGAGTCCATCCATTTTTCCTGCTTCCCCTAATAGGCTTTACCAGCCTGGGATGATAAAACCCGCTGATAGAGAGGAGGAAGCCACTGTGTAGGATCCAGGACTGTTTTCCTTAGAGGGCTGGGTCTACATAGATCCTAGGAACAAAAAATGGTCCTTTCTGTAGCCTGTGAGTAGTAGATTGTGTATCTTAGTTGGACTGTCTACAGGTATCAGCATGAACTGGTGCTCAAAAGGGCTTCAGTGCACAAGTGTCACCATGCCCTGACTCCAGGACCAGCTGGCAATTGTAGTTCTATAAGAAAAATAAATTAAATAAAAACGAAGACACAATTTAATGTTTAAATCTCTTTATTTAAATAAAGAACAATCCAGTTACCCCGCACTTACCTTCGCGTTCAAAACAACGCAGCCTTCGTGTTTAATGGAATCGAGCCCTAAATAATTTTAGTCTATATAAGGTGCTGTTGATACATTAAGCAGTCAGAATGTGGATGCATATTGTTTTGGAATATTGGGTGACTGGCTATTTTTTGAATGGTACAAATCTAAACAATGATTTGACAGTAATTTGACTTTAATGGGTGTGGGTCTCCGCTAAGCGGTTGCAGTCTCTGGTCCGATGGCCCGCTTTGCGAAATAGAGACAGCCGAATGTTACTTTTCGGCTGTCTCTATTTTGAATAGGGGGCCATTTTAGAATTTTTTTTTAATGAATGGGTGAGTTGTTCTCCTGCAAATTGTTTTATTTATTTTAATGAAGGAAATGGAGATCTTTCATCTTATTCTTCATATAGCAGATTCCTTCAGAGGCACAAGAGCTTTTTCAGGTCCAGTTAAGATTTCAATAAATGCTTAAAGATTGGGAAAATGTATTTGTCTCAGGAGAGAATGTCTTGGGTTTCTGCGTAAATAATCAAGGCAGATCTATGAAATATCTCAGTTGTGGTCTCTGGTCCGATGACCAGAAAGAGACGAAAGTTACATTTTTTTATGGATGGTTGAGTGTGCCGATCAGCATACTCACCCATTCATTTTCGCAGAGGATCCGACGTATCTGCCACTGACAGCTCCGGAGAGGTGAGTAACCTCTCCGGGGAAGTTTAGTATTAGGTGGGGGTTAGGGTTAGGCACTAAGGAAGGGAGGGTTAGGGTTAGGACCATAGAAGGGGAGGACGTTCTTAGGGTTAGGCTATAGAGAAGGGAATATTAGGGTCAGGCTAGGGAGATAGGAGGGTTAGGGTCAAGCTGCGGGGAAGGGAGGGTTAGGGTAATGGAAGGGGAGGGTTAGGGTTAAAATTAGGGGAAGGGTTGGGGTTAGTTTAGCCGTATTCGGTGCTCCGGGTGTCAATTGCTATGCCTTTTCGAGGCATAATCAATCGATATCCCAGCCTGACCCTAATCCTCCCTTCTCCGTAGCCTGACCCTAATCCTCACCTTTTATGGCCCTAACCCTAATCCCCCCTTCCTAACACTAAAAGACCTTGGAGATGTTACTCGCCTCTTTGAAGCTGTCAGCGGGTCTCTACGAAAATGAATGGGTAAGTATGCTGATCAGCGCACTCACCCATTCATTAAAAAAAATTCTAAAACGGGCCCCAATTCGAAATAGAGACAGCCGAAAAGTAACTTTCGGCTGTCTCTATTTCTGAAATGAGCCTTTGTTGCAGGGACTGCAACCGGATTTTAATGTATATATGATAACACTACTTTGCAGTTATTTAATTGCTATTTTACATCAAAATACATTTATATAAATTCAGCAATCCACAGGAAAATGTGCCAAAAATACTGCAAATTATTTAAATCGTTCTTGTTTAACTAACACCCTAAGGGGCGTGATCAGACTTAATAACATTACAAAAAATATGCAGGACGTGTGCGTATGTGCGTTTTGAACCATTCTGCACTTGTGCGCGACACATGTTACTCATAAGAACACATTACACACGGAGTTGATCTTCGTACCTAATGTACTCTGAATGGGCGTGCCAGCACTCCGTAAGAATGAGGATACGCAAATGATTAAGATGTTTTAACAAAACGATGCTCGGCTGATGTTTTAAAACCATCACTTATGTAGGAATAATATGTCTGCTTTCAAGGAAACCAAATCCCATTTGTATTTGGAATCAAACATTTAAATGCTTTATTTTGCATCTTGTTGAACTTATGTGCGATCATTTACATCTTAATGACATACATAAACCCTCTCAAATACAATTCCAAACACTGTTTAAGTAGAATATTTTACAGGGACAAAGCCTGTTCTCATATACTGGTTGTCTGTGTTTCTATAGAAATCTTTTTTTTTCTTTTCACCGGCTTCTAGCATTAGTTTATTAAAGAATTAACATGGGCTTAATCCAGCCATCTGGTTGAAGCTTGCTCAGGCTATTCCATTTGTGATGCCCGTCTGGTCTTTAGAAATTTCCCACATTTTTTAAGGTTAGACAAGGAGCTACCTTTTTGAATGGATTTTGAATAATTCTTATCAAGACAATGGATAAGGAGTGGAATAAAATATGTGTATCATTCTCTGAAGCGCTAGATCCCTTAGCGGTGTATCGCTACAGCTGAAAGGCAATTAGCATTTCAACTAGTCAATTTGGTTAGATGCAATGGAGTGCATGGGTGTGTAATTTGCAGCTCTCTGCTTGGTGCTGCTGAGAATTCACCATTGTGTCATCCTGCCAGAGTAACTTGATTTCCAGCACAGTCACTATTGTTGGGGTCTTGCAGAATGAATCAACAAAGACATTTCAGTACATCACGCTATGGGGAACCCAGGGGAGCTAATAACTTGCTAATAACTGAATTAATACAATTATTAAATGGCAATTATGATAATGGCCTGCAAGAAATAATGTCAACATTTCTAGAGTACTTTGTCTATTTCATTGGATGTTTACATGATATTATATACTTCACTTATGTCTTTTAATCCAACATAATGTTTATGTTAAGAATTTAAAACAGCTAATGAATTAATCTAATAGAAAAATTGTGATCCTCTATTTATATTAAAACTTCCCAGTATTTTTCATACTGCATGTAATATTTTATTTTACTGTCCTGCATTTGCATTTCTTATCTCTAGTATGTGCTTTCCTTTTTTTTTATTTTTAATTAGCATTTGTTATTTTATGGATACAGTAAGATGCATAGTAAAGCACCATAATTATAGTAAGAACATGTGAGTATTTAACCATTAGAAACAATAGACATGAAGCTAAATTAGGAGCACAAAGGTGCACATGATGCACCAATGCAAAACTTAAAGAACCTTAAGCCTTAAGAAACATGAGGCTGTATCTAGGTCTCATCTCCAGTTTAAACCACATATAAATGGACTAGAAAGTACTGCACCTAGTTCTAACCTCACTGCACATAATGATTCTCTTTATCACATTGATGGGGAGTTTATCCAAGCATTCTATTCTATAGTTTAGGATGTCATAAACCAGGCATTGGCAACTTGTAGTACTTGACAGGAACCAGCAGTGCCTATGGCTATGCTGTTGGAGACAGAGAACCATATTCACAGATCAGAATGAGTTAGGTTTAGCAGTATCCGCACTTAACTTATCTAATCTTTCCCCCAACCTGTCCCCATTTTTAGGAACCATATGGCACTTAAAAGTGCCATAGGGTTTTCTTAAGTAACCGTCGTATTTTCTTTCTTAAGAAGGAAAATATGAAGAGTGATCTCTTCCGCACGCCCTCCCTGGCTAATTAAAATCCCTCCCCCCTTCCACTCTTCTTAAAAAAGGACAGAGGCTGCTGAGGCATGTTTCTTCCTTTAAACCTAAATAGTACATAGATTGTGTAAGTGACCTACTATGCATGCATGGCATGTAATTTCCTAATGGACCGCACTTAAGAAGCCGCAACTTCTTAAGTGAGAATAAGGGCCCTGATTCAGAGGCTGAAAATAAGAACTTAAAGTTACACCTGGGCTAAACCATGTTGATTTCAGGGGAGTCAAATTTCATTTGTTGCAACAGTATTATAGTTAAAAGGTGATGTTTCCCAGCTCAAGTCTAATTAGCAGTTTAAAAGTGAAGCTGATCAGGTATCTGTGTGCAATAAGTAAAAGCAAAGCATTCTCCCTGCATGCATAGAATAAAATTAACTTGACTCCCCCTGAAATCAATATGGTTTTGCCCAGGTGTAACTTTAAGTTCTTATTTTCAGCCTCTGAATCAGGCCCAAGGTCCAGAGTCACCATAGCAAGGATAGACAGAACAGATCATTTGTAGTCACAGTAGTAACTAATGGCCGGATTCACATGCATAGTAGTCATTTACCCATATAAGTAACACTTAGGTGCGTAGAATAACTAGATGTGGTATTTAAAGACTGTACGTAGTAGGTTAGGCAGAAGGAGGTGTGCCAAGACAGCCTCGGTGAGGATTTAGGAAGACGTGGGTGGGGGGATGTAGATTAGCCGGGGAGGGCAGGGGTAGACATTCTCCATGCACATTTTCCTTCTTAAGAAAGAAAAAACGCTCGGTAAGATAAGGTAGCCTATGGCACCTAAAAATGGGGGGGCCGTTTTGGGGGCTGAACCGGAGAGTTAGGTGTGAATTAGTCCACATCTAACTCTCTCTTAAGTGAATAAGGTCCTAAAATAAATAAAAATTCTAAAAAGGATGGAGTCAGTATTCTGACAGAATTATTTGTCCTTCAAGCTCTAAAGGTCCATACACCCTAAATTTTTTTTTTTTAACGATAATTGTTGAAATCACCCGATAAAGGATTGTTTTGAACAATATCGTGCATGTGTGTACGCTGCAATGATCATTGCAAAGTACACAAAATCGCATCTTTTAAAAAGTTTAATTTTAAGCCATTCAGTAATGAAGGCTCAACCAATAATTGTGTGTATTGTGTATGCAGGTTGATTGGCGACTAAAATCTATAATGTAATTCATCATTTAAAAACTTGTGAAAGTGTAGACCTGAGCAATTCCATGTTGAATTGCAAGGGAAGGCAATTTACAATTGTAAAACCAGAATTAGAATTAAGAGGTGAAGTTTCTTAGCTCAACTCTATTTTATAGAATAAACATAAAGCTATGCAGTATGTGAGTTCTATGTGTAAAAGTAAAAAATTTTCCCTGCATAGAAGAGATTTAAAATAATTAACGCCCCTTACTTTGAAAAATGGTTTGGCCAAGCTGTACACTTGCACCTTTTTACCCTTACTCCCAAATTCTGAATCAGCCCCAAAGTGTGTATGGGGCTTAAGTAACAGCATATCTCTCCTTGCAAGTACCACATAACATCATACTTAAAATGTCATTGAACATTTTCAAAGTTGTATGGATGGGACTTTTGTAATTTACTAAGTAAAAAAAATAAGGCAAACAAATGGTTTAATTAACATCTGCAGTGGATAATCGGAAGAAGGTTATATTGAATTATTGATATAATATTATGGAACCTCTCTTAGTCCACAAGAGTAATTGCAAAGTCTTAAAACATCCATTAGACTTGTAACATAAGACATTGTTAGGATGCTTGGAAAAGGTTCTGTGGCAGGTATTATTTACTTGCTGTGCACACACAAAGGAAGACACAGACATATAGTAAGTTTGTATTGTTTATTTTTATATGTGTATGTTATGCCCTCTGATATAATGTTTGAGACTTAAAATGTATGTATGTGATCAAAGTTAAGAAATTACTTTAGAACACACCTTAACAATTTAATTGTATTATTGCAAATGTTGCATAATAGTTGATGAGAAAGATATCATGTTATTACTTTAAAATAAATCCCCCTAGACAGTGAATAACTATTTTATGCAAAGCATTCTTAGTCTTCTAATTTTTAACTGTGCTCAGTTTGCATGGGTAAAGAAAATGAATTCTAAAACATTCATTACATATTATAACAAAGATTACTGCACACCTTTGTTGAATTAGTTTTGTCTAGAAGAACTATATGTCATGGAATATGTATAGGGGACAGAGACCTCTCCATCTGTTTCCCTTCTATTTTTTTTAAGAATATGCGTGATCAGAGGTTATTGTTTTCTTTTAAGAGACTAGTAGAATTCATTTAGGATGCAAGTTTCATATTACCCAACAAAGGGAAGCTCTGTACATCAGAGAGGGGCATGATTTCAGCATGTTTACTGGAGATGCTAATTGTTATTCTGATAGTTCTCAGTTCTGATGAGCTCAATGTTTATGTTCCAATAAAAGACCATGACAATGGGCCGTATCCAGAAATACGGCCGTCTTCCATGGACGGCCGTAATTCACTGAACAGTAGCTACTGCGCATGCACAGTAGCTATTGTACGTAATCTGCGTATCGTTTCGATACGTAGATTGTGTATATGTGGTCTTTTAGTTCTGGATACGGCCCAATGTTCATATCCATTGGCTTTTTTGTATAAATAATATGAACATATAAACATTGAAATGTGAAATCATAATATAGCAATAATATATTAAATTGACTTAACCAACCAGTTACTGGATCCAGAGTTTAAAAATAAGAGAAAATCAGGTGGAAATTTTACACCTAGGCAAAACCATGACATGGGGTAGTCAAAATAATTTTGTTCTTTGCTTGCAGAAGGAATATTTTGCTTTGTCTTATGGCAAATAGATGCTGACTCCCCCTATTCACGACCTGCAATCCAAATACTCTCTTCCCCCCTCTGTGAAATGGATCTATACCCAGCTACACCACTTCCTTTCTAGGTCTCAATTTAGAAACCACTTCAAACGGCCCCTCACACCATTTGAAATTCTTGCTTCCAGTTCATCCCCCCAGAGACATCTTATCTCCTTGCTCTATAAAATATTACTTGCATCTAAATTTACAGGTCTCCCCAGGTACACCGAGGCGTGGCATCGTGACCTCACAGATCCACCATCAGAGGAGGAATGGCACCGAATTTTTCAAACCACACAGGCTTGCTCCCCAAGCCTTTCAGTTATTGAAACTCAAATAAATACAAACTCGATGGTATAGAACCCCTCAACTTCTGCATTCTTTCTTACCTCTGGTGCCTTCCTCATGTATGAGGTGCAATCAGGCCATGGGCTCGATGGCGCATATATGGTGGGGATGCTCCAAATTATCTCAGTTCTGGCACCTAGGTAACGCTGCTAGGGCACATATCCCAGTCCATTGGCGGTTGACCGTAGTCTCCACAATAGAGTAATGGTATATGAGAATAGAGTTTTATAAATCAAGGGATAATATTATCCTCTCAGCAACTGATAAATTTCATGAATATCTAGCCACATGGGCCTCCTGGATCTTCTATATGGAGAAGCCCTCCACCCCTAGTGACCTAGGTCCTGGTCTAACGAGGCGGCCTTGGCTTCCTCCTACATCCCGTTTTTCCCCCCATTATTCCCCAGTCCCACCTTTAACCCTCCCTCTTTCTCTCTTCTTCTCTCTTCTCTTTTCTTGATTTGCTCTAAATGGTGTTATTCAATAATTGCCTCGATTTATTGTAGAGGTTAATGTTAACCGGTATTATTGTCTGTAAGAAAGCTTACTGTAACAGGTTTTTTTTCTTGCATGGTCACCAGACATCTGCTTTCTATTCTACTTTTAATTCTGTGTTCATGTGACCAATGTTCATGTTGTATTCTGCCTCTTAATAAACAAAGATTGAATACAAATAGATGCTGACCCATCTTTACTTTAAGACTGTTTATTTGACTTGGATTAAAAAGCATCAACTCTTAACACTAATACTGCTTTTAACAGATGGAAATGGCCTCCCCTGCAATTCAACATGGCATTGGCCAAGTGTAAAATATTCACCTGTTTTCCTTTTACTTTTAAACTCTGGATCCAGTCCCATGTTACTGTGTCCAGTGGTAGTCCTGTTGCTAATCATATGACCTCAATAATAATAGGTAAGCACAGATAAAAATAATTTTCTCAGAGCTCTTTTATTTTTGGAATATGTCATTTATCTTCAAATAAAAAGTAATTAGCAGTATTAATTAGAATGCACCCCCGACTTTCTTTCCTCAATGCATTGTAATTCACGATGATGGCAAGAGCACAGCATTTGCTTTTTTACAGCAACTTACTTCCCTCCCCGACTGGGCTCTACAGTATGTCCTTTTACAGTGACTTTTGTAGTTGTCAATGGACATAAGTTCTAATATCCCAAAGGTATTAAACCCCTTACCACTACTATATCCACTTCTTTGCCATGTAGGAGAAGTAGGCGAAGCATAATAAGGGGATAGTGAGAAAGAATGCTTGTCCAATATTGTGAATTTTAACATTGTTTTGAGGGACAATGGGCCTGATCCAGACCTACACTGTTACACTTAGCGTTCTAACGCTCAGCGTAACAGCAGCTCACTCCCCCCACACTCCCCCTGCTTAGAGCGTATTTACACTCCCTTACACCGGCTGAAAGCTACCCTAACTTCAGCCGGCATAAGGGAGTGTAACTATGCTGGGACGCCCTCCTAGTCTCATTACCCTCCCTCTCCCCGCCTCCCTGCACTAACCTGAACGTAGTAACGCTGGGGGACGCCCCCTCCAGCGTTACTACGGCGCTGCTACAGATGCTCGATTCACGATCGGGCGTTGCCGTAGCTACGCCGGGCAACATCTGCCTGGCGCATGCGCAGATCCGCTTTTAAGCCGATCTTACGCTGCTGGCCGGCAGATGGTCAGTGCATATAAGTGATGCAAAGATTACAGATTGTTGTTAAATGCTGTTTTAGTTATAGAGCACCAACATTTTACACAGCATTGTAATGTGTCTGAATTTCAGAACAGTTCCTTGAATTAAATGTTGTTACATCCTATGTGCTGAGCAGATGCTGCAGAGGAGGAAGCGTGTGACAGCAGCATTATAAGATAATATACAACTCGTATATCTATACAAATATTAGCCGTAAGACAGATGAGGTGAAATTTAGTGAAATGTGGAGGCCAGAAACAAGTCACTGTTGAATTGTTAATTTAGGGTCTGTTAACCATTTATGTTCTTTAAACTAAATAACTCTTTATAAGTACAACAAGGCTATGTGACCAGTGTTTTCAACTGATCATAGACTAATGTGTACAGAGCGAAAGGTCAAAGATTTCTGGGAGGGCAGGCAGTATATGTCTTCCACCAGTTATTTTCATTTTGCTAGGTTGACAAAGATCAGGCCTTACCCTTTACTTTCACCAGTAAAAACTTTCCTGATTTCTGTTTGTGATTAAATAAAAGCAAAATGAAGTCTAAACAGAGCGTTTTATTATGATAAAAACATAAGAGTCTGAATGAATGAAGGGAATGCTCATGATGGAGTTGGCAGCACTTTGGGTTTTGATGACACCACTATGTACATTTTTACACGTATTGTTCTGTGATATATAATTATTGTTTTGTTTCTTTCCATCAGGGATGCCCTCTGTTTCTGTCACTGCACTTTTTTTCTTAGCATTTTTAGTCGCTGCCATATCTGGACAAACACAAGTGCAGTTTGCTGGTGAAACTGAATTTTTTGTAAATGAAACTTCCACCACGGTGATACGACTAGTTATTGAAAGGACGGGAGTACCTGTTAACATCACCGCAATAGTCTTGGTAAGGGAATGATTTATGGGTGCAGGTGTTACTTTAAACTTTAAATTCCCTAAATTGAAGGCATTGGAACAGACAGTCTGAAGCTGCTCGGCCATATAACATCATTGTTTACCATGTTACTTTGTAATATATAACTAACGTGATTGCAGAGTGTATATATATATATGTATATATATATATATATGTATATATATAT
>WWET01003247.1:100214-113549 GCA_011038615.1 Limnodynastes dumerilii | reverse complement strand
TATATATATATATATATATATATATATATATATATATATATATATATATATATATATATATATGCATAGCTTTTATATAACAGTTTTTTGTACATTTATTTTATTTGCTTTTAATATGCGATATTGTTACCAAATTAACAAATGCAGAATCTGTAGAGTACACAGGCTGCATGTAATGAAGAAGAGTACAGTAATACAAGTCCCACTAAAAGAAGGCTGCAATGTCACAAAATCATGCTTAGTACCTAATTAAAATGTAAAACTAATAAATGCCATGTGCTTTGTCCCCTGCCATTTCTTTTCACTGTTCTTCCCTCAAATCTCATGGGGGCTCATCCAAATATATTACTGAAACATATCAACAAACTCAGTTTAGAGCCTTTGTTTTCCTGTCTGTCTCTTTCAGTTGATAAATGTACACTGTTTGCATTATTGTGTTTTAGCTGCAAGAACAGAACACCGGGGACTTTATAGCAACTGCTACTGCTGCTTTTATACCAGACTGGGAGCCAAGACGCACCGTCTACATTTCTGTGTGTGACGACGATGAGCCAGAGGCAGACGAAACGTTTCATTTCCTTCTTCTGTTACAGGTTAGCTTTGAGTAGTGACGCCATTTTATTTTGTTTTTAGGTTTCTTGGGCAGAATCAAAACTTATGTTAAATAACTCATCAAAAACTTATTTCAAAATATTTAGATTTTTTTTGTAAATGTAGTAACTGTTCAAGGCTTACCTAAGGCTGGGTACACACTGGGGTTTTTCAAGAGATAATCTTTCCAATCACACAATTAAAGGACCGTTTCACCAGATATCTTACCAGTGTGTTTTGTCCAATTATGCTTAAATATCTTTTGACACCATCTGTGATCTATTGATGTGATCTTTTGGAGCTCCTAATATGTCAGATCAACATTGGAAAGACAGCTTTTTGCAGGTCTATGCTGTGTCTATTAGATCTTTTGACAGTGTACACTGGTAAGATATATGGTGAAATGGTATTTTGATTGTGTGATTGGAAAGATTATTGGCTTTAGGTGCCTGCAACCTGTACAAGGTTCCTTATTAAGTTATTTGGCTCTGACAACTGTGATGCTGTGTACACACTGGACAAATATTGTGAAGATCACTTGATAATAGTCATATAGCTCCAACATCTTACCAGTGAGCACTGTCCCACAATGCTGCAGAATCATATAAAACTGATTTGATTTTTGGGAGCTCCTTTTTTTTAAGATCAAGGCTGCCCAATGTCTACTTCTTTCTTCAGAGTGTACTATCAAGTACTGAATGATACAGCTGGGAATCGTTTCAGTGCAGACAGTACAAAGATCAGGTGGAAAATCATGAGTAATCACTGTAACAATGTCGGATCATTACATAAATTACCCAGCTTAACACACCCTATAACACATAGATGGGACATTTGTGTATGCTTTATGTTGTTCTGTTATATATTGCAGTATTTTGGAAGGTTATATTAGGTGTATTAATTAGCACCTGAATGCATGATGTATGTACTAACAATGGGCCAGATCCAGAACAACACTTGTGAGAGAATTTACGCGTGGCGGAGACGTAAAATTGCGTTTTAGTAAGTACTGTGCATGCGCACCCTAGAAAATACGCTCCGCAACGTAGCGTAAATGTGAACGTATGGGCCATTCACGTATGTGTCACGTAAATCCTTACGTGTGGGCTTGCCAATTTTACGTGAGTCAAAATTACGTCTGAAATACGCTATGTAGGCGGGGGGTTGTATTTAAAGTGTACAGTATGGGCGTGCTTAGTTGCTTAAATACGTGCTGCACACACGGACGTGAGCGGATGACATCGGTTGCGTGGGCAAAAGTTAAGGTAGGGTCTGGAAAGCGGATTTTGAACAAAATACGTACATTCAAAGGGTGTGCCAAGGGGAGTGTATAGAAGGTACGCACGCGTAAATACGATACGCGAGGGAACGTATTGCAAGCGGAGTTCTGGATCTACCCCAATGAGGATAAATGATGATGATTTGTCCACACACACACTAAGGAGTGAACTTTCTAATGTGTATAAATGAAAGTATGACCACGATTTCTGTTTTGCATTTACTTAGGGACTGTGGGCCGGATCCAGAACTATGTCCGTCTTCCATAAACGGACGTAATTCAATGAACAATAGCTACTGCGCATGCGTACGTAATCTGCGTATCGTTTCGATATGTAGATTGCGTATATGCGGTCTTTTAGACGGACGTAGTTCTGGATCTACCCCTGTGTTTGTAGCTGGAACAAAAGTTCTGAATATCAGGACAACAGAATAGTTCCCTATTATATGGAATCTTCGACCTATAATGTATAATGCTATCTGAAAAATCTACTAAAGATCTACTAAACACTGCTATATACCATTATTTAAAAAAAAAATCATAATTATTATTATATACATGTAACTTACAATAAACTGCTCTGTTCAATCCTTAATACTGGCAACTACTATAAAGAATTGCTAATGACTGCAGCATTAAATCCCCAATGACTTCTGTTAGCAGCAAGACAAGGCCCCGTGACAGAGGTTACATACACAGTTTCCAATGGGATTCTCTCTGTTTGGACTTTTTCATATCCTTGTTGTAAGCAAGTCAATATTGAGGGGATTATCTTCCTAAAGTTCAATATGAAATGTTTATGTTAACATGCCAGGAATTCTATGCATTACTTTTCATCCCATGAGAACTGTTTACCAGAACAAAAGACATCACCTCAGATGTTACATTGCTTGAAATGTTTAGTGTTTTAGACATTTTTTCCCCTTATTTCTATGGTGTCATTAACAGCCTGTCAGACGGTGATTAATGGTCCTTTGAACCCCCTCATAGACATGTCTAGCCAGGCTACATGACACCGTTCCATAATGTTAGTCACCTTGGACTGTTTTGCATATTGTCACAGTTCTTGGCTGGATGTAAACATTAGCTGTCATGGGAAAAGCAAAAAAATACATTCTCTATGGTATATAATGACTATTCTTCTCTTGTTCTTGTTTTCAGAACCCTCCAGCCAACACACAGCTTGGAATACAGAAAGTAGTAACTGTCACTATACTATCAAACGACAATGCTTTCGGCATCATCTCTTTTGATATGGTACAGATGATATTTTATATTATTATGCAAATAGAATAGATGTATTTACAGTTTCCAGTTCTGTTATATTTTTATTGTGCATAAGTAATGTTATTTGAAATCTAAGTTATTTTTATGATGGGAATTGGGGCAAAGCTTCAGTTAGCAAATCATTTTTTTTGTTTTGTTGCTTTAAATTCTACTCTTTCATTAATAATCACATTCCAGACTACTTCAAAAGCTAATTACCCCAAACCCCCTTGTGCGAAATACAAAATTACTAATAGATTCCACCCTATACATATTAGTGGTATAACTACCATGGGCGAAAGAGGTATGGTTGCCACTGTGTCCGGAGCGTAGTACACGCTGCAACCATTGAGACAGCTATTCTGTCTAGTAGTACTGGGCCCTGTATATAATTAATGTGCCAGAAGCTGATAGCTTAGTACTGACCTCTGTCAGCAGGGGAAAGGAAGGGGGCTGCGGCCAGCAATGGAGAGCGCTGAGTGCTATCTAAGCCATGCACAAAGCGGTCATCAGCTTTTGATAAATAGAAAGGAGGGAGTCGTGGCGTGAGTCCCCCCAACCAGACTCACGCTCCGCCCACTTTCAGTCTACTTCCACCCTTGAGATCTATATATCTCAATATAAATGGCTGTTTAATATGAAAGCTTGACCCGTTTAATCACATCGCTTACTGATTTCGGACCGGATTCAGAGTTTTAGTGGATGTGCAATGCATCCGCTAAAAGAGTTAATAAAAGAGGTTAATTAAAGTTAACCCCTTCCCCCAGGGATGGTATAAGCATAGGGCTTGTTAAGCAGCCACCGGACAGCCCTGCACGGAGTATTTAAATAAGAAAAACACCCTTTTCTCATTTAAATATTGTGGAACTCCCAGTTCCACAGGCGCAGTGCAGTTGAATGTGCAGGCAGACGGATGTGTACACTTGCATCCATCTTTCTGTGCGCGCTCCCAATCTGAGCATGCACAGTGCTAATTTTTTCTGCGCTTCCTTCTGAAAAAAAGACGGAAGCGCAGCTCTGAATCACAGCCTTCCTCAGAAGGTGTTGAAAGCACCACACCTTCTGAGGAAATCACAAAGCAATGGGCCGGATCCAGAACTACATCCGTCTTCCATAGACGGACGTAGTTCAATAAACAGTAGCTACTGCGCATGCGTAGTAGCTATTGTACGTAATCTGCGTATCGTTTCGATACATAGATTGCATATATGCGGTCTTTTAGACTGCATATACGCAATCTACATATCGAAACGATGCGTAGATTACGTACAATAGCTACTACGCTATAGTACTGGATCCGGCCCAATGTGATGAAACGTGTGATGAAGCACTGCACAGTGTACTGTGAAGTGGAGTACTGTAGATCCAATGGAGTACTGTAGATCCAGAACTCCGCTTGCTATCTGTTTACTAGCGTAGCATATTTACACGAGCGTACCTTCTATACACTCCCCCAGCACTCTCCTTGCATGTACGTACTTTGGCTGCTTTACGCTTTCTAAACCCTACCTTAACTTTTGGCAGCGTAACAACACTCGTCCACTCGCGAATGTATCGTCTGCGTGTAGTTACGCCGCTAAGCACGCCCATACTGTACTATTTAAATGCAAAAACCCGCCTTCAAAGCATCATTTCTGTTGTCATAAGGCTGGCACGCCCCCTCGAACGTTCTTACACTGCTGATACATGAAAGGCCTTTACGCTCAGAGTTACGTTACGTAGCGTAACATCTGTCGTGTGCATGCTCAGTACATACCAAATAGCGTTTTTACGTCTCTGCCAGGCATAAATACGCAAGAAAACATTGTTCTGGATCTGCCCCAATACCTCTTAATGACAGTGTGAAAAAAATTATGGGGGAGTTTTTTTCAAATGTATTAAAATTCAAAAGCATATAAATCACATACACAGTATTCACAGCCTTTGCCATGAAGCTCAAAATTGAGCTCAGATGCATCCTGTTTCCACTGATCATCCTTGAGATGTTCCTACAGCTTAATTGGAGTCCACCTGTGGTAAATTCTGTTGATTGGGGAAAAGTCAGGGATGTGATCAAGAACCCAATAGTCACTCTGTCAGAGCTACAGCATTGCTCTGTGGAAAGAGGAGAACCTACCAGAAGGAAAATATCTCTGCAGCAATCCATCAATCAGGCCTGTATAGTAGACTCCTTAGTAAATAACACATGGCAGCCCGCCTGGAAATTGCCAAAATGCTCCTGAAGGACTCTCAGACCATGAGAATCTAAATTCTCTGGTCTGATGAGACAAAGATTGAACTCTTTGGCATGAATCCCAGGCGTTATGTTTGGAGGAAACCAGGCACCGCTCATCACCATTCCAATTCGATCCCTACAGTGAAGCATGGTGGTGGCAGCATCATGCTCTGGGGATGTTTTTCAGTGGCAGGAACTGGGAGACTAGTCAGAATAGAGGGAAAGATGAATGCAGCAATGTACAGAGACATCCTGGATGAAAACATGCTCCAGAGCTCTCTTGACCTCAGGGCAACGGTTCATCTTTCAGCAGGCCATGACCCTAAGCACACAGCTAAGATATCAAAGGAGTGGCTTCAGGACAACTCTGCGAATGTCCTTGAGTGGCCCACCAGAGCCCAGACTTGAATCTGATTGAACATCTCTGGAGAGATCTTAAAATGGCTGTGCACTGACGCTTCCCATCCAACCTAATGAAGCTTTAGAGGTGCTGCAAAGAGGAATTGGTGAAATTGATCAAAGATACGTGTGCCAAGTTTGTGGCATCATATTCAAAAATATTTGAGGCTGTAATTGCTGCCAAAGGTGCATCAACAAAGTATTAAGCAAAGGCTGTGAATACTTATGTACTTGTGATTTCTTTGTTTTTTGATTTTTAATAAATTTGCAAAAAATCTCCCAAAACCTTTTTTTACGTTGTCATTATGGGGTATTGTGTGTAGAATTTTACCGGAAAAAATGTATTTATTCCATTTTAGAATAAGGCTGTAAAAAATGTGGAAAAAGTGAAGGGCTGTGAATACTTTCCGGATGCACTGTAAATATACACATACACTGTCTGATTCTAGTTCAGTTAAAATCAAATCCGACTTCCAAATCCATATATCCATTAAAATCTGGATTTTGTGCTGAAGATAGTTTGCAATGCGTACAATGTGATAGTTTATTATAATATGGAGTAGGTTGAAGATGTCAGCAAGAAAGTGTACATTCATAGGTTTCTGAGAATTATGCCTTCTGCATGAATACCCTTCCAATGCTTTGCTTATGGAACCTTTGCCGAAGGTCTCTTTGAAGGCTATCACCAGGGTTATCAGTGTGGATATCAGCTTTGACAAGTTTAAGGTTCTTTGATATATAGGGGGAAGCTCTAAATTTTTATTAGTTTCCCCATGCAATTACTTTCATTAGAGAGTGATTTAAAAGGAATATTTTGCCAGTGTAAAGTTTTATTGTTATTTACCTCCTTATTTGATGTATCAGTGTTTACTGACTGTGTGTTTATTCTTTTGCATTTAGTCGCCCTTTGTCACAGTGAGTGAGCCCAGGGGTAGAAACCAATCACTGCCTCTCATACTTCTGAGAGAGAAAGGTACCTATGGAACCGTGACTGTGATGTTTGAGGTATGTTTAGTTTGTTTGGCACTTTTTTTTTGCTTAGGTTTTTATTTATGAATGTCAACATATGTAAAGTAACATTATAATTATTTTAAAATTCTTGCCAACTATATGCCATGAACTGAAAGGAGGAGGTGCCATCTGTCATGCTAGGAATCTAGCGCTCTGCTAGTGGAGGCCAATGGCCAAACCAACAAATATATTATTTATATTTATTTCCTTGTCTATAGTGCATTTATTCGCACGGGTTTAGCAGTGTTCCATTGGTTGCTTTTAAATAGCTTGGGTATGGTGTGTATGCAATATATATATATATGGATTATAGTATGTATATTATATATTAATATTTTATTTAGTTTTCTATTCGTCTTATGCAATTTTGCAGATAGATGATGGTCCAAATCCACCAGAAGAAGATCTAATTCCATCTAAAGGAAATATCACATTTTCAACTGGCACATCAATCCTGGTTTACAACTTGACAGTATTAGGTGATCAGGTAAAGGAAATACATATTCCCCTTAACTGAATTAGAAAACATAAAGATAAATTGTAACATTTTAGTGCCATGAGATGGTGGATTATGGCATAAATTGAAGCTACCACAATTCATAAAATATGTCAGTCAGCTAAATACAGTGCAACAAATTCAACCCTAATTAGTGATTGAGGCATGTCCCCAGGGTATGGATAGAGTGGGCCTGAAATAAATCTGGCCACAGGTGGACAAGATCAACTATAGGCAAGGCCTACACAAAAGTAAATAGGGATTGTACACCATTATATCTAAATTGCTGTCAGTGCACCTGCAACAGAATCAAGAACTTTAATGACAGTGACAGCAATTTGAATATTTCATGATGGTGGGTTAATATGTAGCCAACTAGCCACAATACATCATCTGCATCACCACAGGACTAGTATTTCAACAGCATCCCAAAGATCCCTGTGCAGTCTAAGATATACAGTTGCCCCTATAAAATGCACATAGCATCATAGTAACCAGAACCAAATATATAGATAGCTTCCTAGTAACCACCACACCAGTCAGAAAGATTACTGTCCTGCATGTCAAAAACCAAATATTATGCCACAAACAGTAATCCCCTTAGAGCTTTATGTATTCTCTGGTTTCCTCTTATATGTTTAGTGAGGGGAAAGCTGCTATCTTGTCTCCCTCTCCTCTTACTGGCTCTCTTAATAACATGATTCAATGTACACTTCATTTTAAAGCAGTTGATTAATTTCATTACTAAACATCTGATTTTTCTAGCTCACAACACATGCTGCCTCATATGGCCCGTGTATTATAAAATCCAACATACCGGTACAATTATGTACTGACAGGTACACTTAAATCAAATGGAAGTTTAAGAAAGTATATGAAATATACATATGTTACCTATGTCTGAAAACTTTCAACCATCAAAATTGTAATATTTGTCCTGTTTATTAAACATAGAAGTTTGTTCTATCGATGTTGATTGTTAGTCACACCCTCTTAGGAAATTCTTCTATTATTCTATTCTTTAGACCGCGCTTACGCAACCTGCGTACAGAAATGGTAGATAGATAGCGTAAAAAAGCTACTATGCATGCGTAGTAGCTCAATTCTTAAAACAACGTACTTAAGGTGAAAACTACGTAACTGTGAATCCGGAGCATAATTTTTATACATACATAAGCATGCACTAGCTATAGATACTATAGAAAGCAGCAATGAACTGTTTCTCTGGGGTTTTTCTTTTCAGATCCCTGAAAATGATGAAATTTTCACAGTGAGACTGACAAACGTGTTTGGAGGGGCAGAGATCAATACCACAAGAAGCACTTTTCAGATAAATATTAAGAAAAATGATAGCCCGGTACGCTTCAGTCAGGGCACATACATGGTGCCCGAGAAGGAGGATGTGATCATTATTCCAGTGATCCGCGGAAGGACGATCACTGACACGGTCATTGGTTCCGATGAATCTGAGGTTTCAATCAAATACAGAATTGTAACCGGGAACTCAACATCCAGCGCTCAGCTACTTAGTGATTTTATAGACCTTCAGCCAAATGACACGATTGTCTTCCCTCCGAAAGTACAGGAAATTGCTCTGAAGTTTAAAATCATTGATGATGCAATCCCAGAAATAGCAGAGTCCTTTCAGATTGTATTGCTGGAAGATTCATTACAAGGAGATGCTGTTTTGCAGCATCCAAATATTGTCCATGTAATCATTGAACCTAATGACAAACCCTATGGCGTTTTGTCAATTAACAGTGCCATTCTTGCACAGACCGTCATAATGGATGAAGATAACCAGTCAGGGTAAGGTCTTTTCCTCTTCATTAGACTGACTAATCTTTTTATAGTCTTCCACATATCCACCTTTCATTTTTAGACTTATTGGGATGGATACAAGCTTCTGATTTTGATACATGCATAAGCAACAGCTTTTGGTGGATCAAGTGTTGGTCCACATTCCAGACATTCCTGTGTTTGCATTTTACCACTCCAACATGCACAGGTGAACATTACGTTTTTCAACTTAAGTGTGTGAAAATGGGAAAGTCTGGCTGGATACACACTTAGAGGGAATGTCTATAATGTAAATTGACTAAGAGGGAATGGCCACTTGTGAACTGAACCCAGTCCCTCTGTCAGAGTAGCGTCTGTCAGTGTTGCGTCTCTCAGATTAGCGTCTGTCAGAGTAGTGTCTGTCAGAGGGTAGCGTCTGTTAGAGTAGCGTCTGTCGGTGGAGCGTCTGTCGGTGAAGCGTCTGTCGGTGGAGCGTCTGTCGGTGGAGCGTCTGTCGGTGGAGCGCCTGTCGGGGGAGTAGCTGCCAGAGCAGTGTCTGTCAGAGCAGTGCCTGTCTGTCTGTCTGAGCAGTGTCTGTCTGAGCAGTGTCTGTCGGAGCAGTGACTGTCAGAGCAGTGACTGTCAGAGCAGTGACTGTCAGAGCAGTGACTGTCAGAGCAGTGACTGTCGGTTGGGGGAGTAGATGCCTGAGCAGTGTCTGCCAGAGCAGTGTCTGTCTGTCTGTCTGAGCAGTGTCTGTCAGAGCAGTCTCTGTCAGAGTAGTGTCTGTCTGAGCAGTGTTTGTCAGAGCAGGGTGCTCTGCTTGGCTATTTCAGCTTACCACCAAGCCAGAGGTACATCTTGGCTCCAGCTTTCAGGCCTACTGACAGTGTCTGTCCTCCGATTAGCTGTACAGGCTTTCCAGCACTGCTGCCATTCATCTTGACTCTATAGAACGGCACTGCTTAAAACACAGCCAACGCTAGTTGTTTTATCATTCTCAGCACTGGTGCTGATGTGATGATGTCAGCATCGGTGCAGAGAGGAATAGAGAGAGGGTCACCAGGCACCATCTCTGGAGATAGCTTGACAATAAACAGAATAAAATAAAGTTACATGACAGGCAGCATCTGAGGGGTAGTGTAGCACTAGCAGTGGGAATGGATGTCTGGATCCAGTCTAGTATCATTATTGTAAAGCATGACACTACCTCCATCCACCTACTTTTTAATACCACCTGGGTAGCAAAATTTTCCAGGGAGAACACAGTAAAAACACTGGAAGTAGCCATGGAATTAGTACTGACTCAGTTGTATCTTTGTTCTCAGCGTCTAAAACACTTTCCTCAATGTATGTGGCTGCATTACTTAGCAGCTGATGCACAAGATACAGGTAGGTGGTGGCACAAATCATGGGAAGTGGACTGGCATGCCCTGGAAAAGACCTGTCTTTATCAGAGAAGGGCAGATATACTTGGCATCTGGAGATCTACTGTCACTGTACTTTGTCTTACTTAGTACAGGTGCCAAAAAGGCACCTCCTCTTTATTATAGAGGTTGTAAATATGTTTATATACTGTACAATGCAAAGAGCACACCAGTAGCCACTGTGCAATGCAGAGATCACCAGTGACCACTATACAATGCAAAGAGCATACCACTGAAGACTATACAATGCAAACAGCAGACCAGTGACCGCTATACAATTCAGAAAGTACAACAGTGACCACTACACAAAGTACACACCAGTAACTTCTATACAATAGAGTGCACATCAGTGACATATATACAATATAGAGTGCACTCCAGTGACATATATAATATAGAGAGCATTTCAGAGTCCAGACCTTGTGTAATAAATTTTACACACAACAGCTTTTTCAAACAAAAGTGATTAAAACTTTTCAATTTTTCTTGGTAAATAATTTTTACTTTTTTGTTTGAAATAGAAGCTGGCTACTTGTGCGGACTGACTGGCTGCTCTCGTTTTCACAGACCTCACCTCTGATTTAACATTTCACACTAATTTATCCCCCCCTCTGTCTCCATTTCACAATAAATTAACCCTTACCCCTGTACCCACTAAAATACCCCCACTCCAAGTTCACACTAAATAAGCCCTTTCTCTCCAATTCACACTAAGTTTACCACCCCTAAGCTGGTTCATACAAAACTAAACTACACTTACCTTAACATTACCTCACATTACATTAACCCTCAAACCAGTTTACACTAAATTAAAACTCACCACTCCCCTCAATGGATTTAAAACATCCCTCCTATAATGCACGCTAAATTAACCCCTCCTTTGCCTAGTTCACACTAAATTTATTCACATTTAAATTGTGCATATTGGAATACATCTCTGCAGTTTGGGAAAAATCATCCATAAAACTATAGTTGTGGTGCTATATTAGTTGAATTGTGTTGAGCAATGCGGAAATGTATGTTTTTACAGAGCAATTAAATCACTTATGTTTAAAATACATTCTGTATATATGTGTTGGTTCCTTAATTAGCATAGTTACCATTAAGATTTTTGTTGATGATTATCACAGCATAAAGTGTTTGTGATAGTCTAATAAATCATGAAATGCAGGAAATGGAAGTATAGGAGACTTAAAAACAAGCAAACTTCATACTACTTTCTCCAAATTCATGACAGCACACAACAGCATCGGAAGGTACTGATGTTTTTGAGCATGGCATATTTCTTATAGTGAACATCCTCCAACCCATCAGGTTTACATATGACAAATAGGTTATCCTGGAATTTTGGATTATATTTTTAACTGTTTGCATTGACAAATGCTTCACTGTTAAGCTGGCCATACACTAGAGCGATTATTGGCCCGAGCACCAATTATTGGGTGATTGGGCAAATAATTGCTCTAGTGTATGGTACAGATCAATTTTTGAAACGCCAAATAAATGCACCAGAAACGCTCTGGTGCGATTATTCTATCTTTTGACATGTTTGATTTAAATCGGGAGAAAGCTCCCGATATTTTAAGGGAGCCAATCAGCAAGCTTAATGGCTCCCTATTCTTCAAAGCTGCTGCTGCTGCTTTATATCTAAGTACAAAGCTGCTCTGACAGCTTTGAATGTATACTTTACAGCTGTCAGAGCAGCATAGCACATATATATACAGCAGCGGCTATTGCAGGAGTAGTACAGACAGGGATCAGCCGAAAACGTGCTGTGTGAAGCGCGGCTTCGGCTTATTCTTATCTGTATTACTGCATGCAATAGCCGCTGCTGTATATCTGTGTGCTATTATGCTCTGACAGCTTTAAAGTATACCTTCAAAGCAGTCAGAGCAGCTTTGCACATAGATATAAAGCAGCAGCAGCAACATAGAGGGCGCTTCCCCTCCCCTCTTCTGCTAGGATTATCGGTCCCAGCAGAGGAGGTGTATGGTGCCGATAATGGGACATTTCCCTAGCGGGAAATCGTCCCGTTTATCAGCCCACCCCATGCTGCGACCGATAATCGTGTGTATGGCCAGCTTTAGTGTTGTGATCCAGGGAATTTAGGTGATTTCTTTTACATATAACCAGGACCTTGGAGTGGCTTACTTACCTCTAGAATTCTAGGATTAGGCACCTCCTAATGTTACACCTTTGGGACTGTTGATTATATATATATATATATATATATATACATAGGGCCTGATCCAGAGCTACGAAATTGGCCGATTTCGAGCGAGCGTACGACCGTTTTTTGCGTATTTCCGTACGAAATTTCGCACTGCGCATGCCCAGTATGACAGCTTCCGGTCGGCTGGACGACATGAGCGTATAGCGGTCGTATGGTGTGCGTATTTTTCGCTCGAGGGGCGTGCGTTTAATACGACGGTCGCCTGGGCGCTCGTTTTACTACACGGAGGCGGGGATAGCCATTTAAATTGTACAGTATGGGCGTGCTAAGCCCGTACGCTCAGCGTATTATGTGCGAAAATTCGTACGGCCGACGGTAGTACCCAGTGTAGGGTATAGCCGCCGTAAGCAGGTACTTTACAATGGGAGTGTTAGGGGCGTGTATGTTTATACGCACTGTCGAACGTACGCATTCGCCCGTCGTGCTAAATTTCATAGCTCTGGATCAGGCCCATAGTGTCACTCAGCCCTATAACTGCAAGCCTGACTCCCTTTACCTACAGCAGTGTTGGCTAACCTGTGACACTCCAGGCGTTGTGAAACTACAATTCCCATCATGCTTTGTCAGTTATCCGCTATGCTTTTGCAGGTAAGGCTTGCTGGGACTCGTAGTTTCACAACACCTGGAGTGTCCCAGGTT
>WWET01003247.1:65520-82452 GCA_011038615.1 Limnodynastes dumerilii | reverse complement strand
GGATGCTTTAGTCCAGGTCTGGGAGAAGATGCGTCAGGAGACCATCCGCCACCTCATCAGGAGCATGCCCAGGCGTTGTAGGGAGGTCATACAGGCACGCGAAGGCCACACACACTACTGAGCCTCATTTTGACCTGTTTTAAGGACACTACATCAAAGTTGGATCAGCCTGTAGTGTGTTTTTCCACTTTAATTTTGAGAGTGACTCCAAATCCAGACCTCCATGGGTTAATAAATTTGATTTTCATTGATAATTTTTGTGTGATTTTGTTGTCAGCTCATTCAACTATGTAAAGAACAAAGTATTTAATAAGAATATTTCATTCATTCAGATCTAGGATGTGTTATTTTAGTGTTCCCTTTATTTTTTTGAGCAGTGTATATAACACAACCCATGTATACTGTATTATTTCTATATAAACAATAATGTGGCTAAACAAACACTTTGCTGTGAACAGAGTTTGCTCAGTAGCCACAGATTGGGGCTTGGCAGACCGCCTATAGGAACAGGATTGGCAGGGGATGCCTTAAATGGGTTCTGACATGCTGTTTGGTCGTAGGGTCGCCTCTCATTAGAGAGAGCTGACAAATTTTCTTTCTAGGCTTTGTAAACAGGGCAGAACCCAACAAATAGAGCTTCAGTAAGACAGCAACACTATGTATGCTCAAAGAATAAAAGTCTCTTTTTATTCTTATGCTGCTTTATTGAGGTTTTGGCTGAGCATTCTTTCATCCTTCACTCTTCCTCCCTGATCCCTTCCTGTTTTGCCAGGGTAGAGACAGAAAGATTTGTGGTTTACTTTGGGTAAGTGCAATAAGTGTGTGAACTGATTGAACAATAAGTTTGGTTTAAAATTCTCAATGAAGAATAACCTGCAAATGTGTATAATGCAATGATTATGTAACATAAGTATTGCTCCTGTGCATGGGTATTTTGCAGCATTGTGCATGTCCTGTGTGTTCTGATTTGATTACTATAATTGATACACATTTTCTGGCAGCTTCCATGCTGTTGTATTGTACAATAACATCTCTGCCACTGTATTCAAGGTTGAGAAAATAGATGAAGTGTCAAAATGCTAAATATTAGACAGGAATATTATTTACCTTTTTGATACCAATATATTGCCAGTAATATATAGTTTGGTATTGATTTACCAAAATTTATTTATTAAAGATTTTAATAAGATTTATTAAGATTTATTTGGTTGATTGCAATTCTGTATGCTACAATCATGAACATCAACTATTAGTGATAAATTATCCTTGGATCAATAATATTAGAGTGATCGCACACATTTATACCCCTTTCACACGAAGGCATGGACCCGAGAATAACCCTGGTCAGGTGTCTGTGTGAAAGGGTCAACCCAGGTTGTAAGCCCCGGATCCTCGACTCTGGTAGCCACCAGGGTTATTCCCGGGTTGGACCCAGATACACTGCAGTGTATAAGGGTGTTCCTGAGTTTTTCAACCTAGGTTCCATTAAAAGAATGTAACTTGGGGGATGGGAATCGCTCTCTGCCTCTGCAGACACGGCTGCAGTGTGAAAGGCAATGGCCAGGGATTTACCCGGGACAAGGTGCTGTTTGACCGGCTTCAACACTGGTTAAACCCGTGTTCATTATCCCATGTAAAACCCAGGATTTTGGTATGGAAGGGGCATTAGTGATAGTACAAGACTGAGAAATACCTAGAAGTCTTACAGCCAGGAGCAAAAAAGGAAAACTAGCAACTCCTATCCCTTGTAACAGACAACCCCCTTCAGCTTTGCTCCTTGGTCTGCCTCTCTCTTGTACACACCTATTTGGATGTGGTTAGCCGGTCTCATGTACCGATTTTTGACAGTGAGCTTTCCTGCACTAAAATGCCAGCAGAGTTCATTGATCAGTTGTCTTCGATAAGACAGTGACTCCTCTCTGATCGAATAATGTAATGCCGAAATGTCTGTTCAGCACTACAATGGGCCGTATGCAGACCGCGTATACGCAATCTACATTGCAACAAGTACTGCTCTGCATACGGCCCAATAACCCTAACCCGAATTCCTAACCCTAACTCCTGACCCATATCCTAACCCTTACCCTAATCCTAACACTAATTCCTAACCACTAACCTGAGCAGCAGACAGCAGATCGAAGCACATCAGGGAATCAGAGAGCAGACCACAGCACATGAGGGAAGCAGAGAGCAGGCCCGAGTACATCAGAATCAGAGAGCAGGCTGTAGCAAATAAGGGAAGCAGAGAGCAGGCTGCAGCACATCAGGAAAGCAGAGAGCAGGCTGCAGCACATCAGGGAAGCAGAGAGCAGGCCACAGCGCATCAGGGAAGCAGAGAGCATGCTGCAGCACATCAGGGAAGCAGAGAGCAGGCTGCAGCACATCAGGGAAGTAGAGAGCAGGCTGCAGCACATCAGGGAAGCAGAAAGCAGGCCACAACACATCAGGGAAGCAGAGAGCAGGCCACAACACATCAGGGGAGAAATTGAAATCTTGTGTAAAATGATACAGCCGCCATTCTTCTGTCTTTAGAAATAAAGATTGCTGGAATGGCACAAGTTCACCCCTATTTATGGCACTGCTATAACCTATTTTTGTGGTATGTCTTTATCCTATATGAGTGTCTTCCCTGCATTTTGTGCTGTCAGTTTCTGAATATATATGTACATATAGCTGAATATATCCATTTTGAAACCTGTGAAGGGTCAGTATGGAAAATCAGGTCCTGAAATCTGGATTTACCAGCTGTGAACTCACAATACTGGAAAATGATGATCCAGGAGGAGTGTTTGAATTTTCTCCATCCTACAGAGGTCCCTATAGTGTAAAAGTGAGTACAAAATGACATTACATTACAAAAGTTCATTTTAAAGCAATATTTTTTGTTTGTATGCCAGTTTTGATTTGAAATGACTCTGTATTCATGCTAATATACAAATTTCTATATTTATTATTGTATTTGTTGTTTGTATATTAATAACTTTATGAATGATGGACCGGATCTAGACCTGCGTCCGTAAGTTAAGGTAGCTATCTGGACACGTAAGAGTCCAGATTTACAACCGACAGCGGGGAGTGTAGGGGTCACGCACTCCCCGCTACATCTGCGTAACTGTGCTTGCATGTAAAGCTTGGATCTGGCCCGATGACTGTAAGTGTCAACGACTCAAAGACTTGTCTGCTTTTCTTACTGGTTCACCTCAACATCTTCTCTCTGTCAAGCTTGACAGTGGCTCCCCCTACGATACCAAATCTACTTCAAGCTCTTCACCCTAACCTAAAAGGCTTTATCCAGCTCCACTGCTCCCTACATCTCCAATTTCATCTCCACTCACATTCCTTCTCACTCTTTTCGTTCTGCCAATGACAGCTGCCTTACCTCCTTCTTATTACCATATTCCTTTACTGCATGGAAGACTTCTCTTGCGCTGCCCCACTTCATTGGAATGCTGTCCTACAATCCATCAGATTATCCTCTACCCTACAGATCTTTAAACATCCACTCAAAATTCACTTCTTCAAATATTTTCCATCCTTCACCTAACCCTCCCTCTAGACTCCTCTACCCCAACCTTAACACCCCTGCTCTCTTTTGCTTCTCACTTCCACCTCTCTCTACTCACCTACAAACATTACTCCCTGTCGCAACACTCAGTGTCCTTTGTCTGTCCCCTCCACACGCTTAGATTGTAAGCTCTCACAAGTAGAGTTCTCATCCTCTTTTATTTACCATCCACCTCTCAGAATCTGTACAGGAGTGGAAGTAGACTGACTGGGTGCAGGGTGGCTACCGTCATGGGTACCGCCATTAGCAGTCCCTTCTCTTACAGTAGTTACACCAATGGCTGTATGCATCCAGAACAGTTGATGTAATAGCATAGATGAAGATATGCCATTTATCCCATCAGTCTATCTTGAAGACTTCTGTTTTTTTTTTCCAGGAGGGAGAATCTGTTGAGCTTAGGATTGCTCGATCTAAAGGTATTCTTGTACAGCAGTTTCTTCGCTACACCATAGAACCAAAGGACAGCAATGAATTCTATGGAAACACTGGCATCCTGGAGTTTAAGACTGGTGAAAAGGAGATTGTAATTACATTGTTAACAAGGATGGATGGGATACCAGAGGTATTGGACAGTTTTACTCACTGGCTGCACTTCTTTCCTGAACGCTTTGTGCAAAGGTTAACTTTGTCCACAACTAGCACTTAAAGAGCTCAAGGAAAGGTTGTATACATTGCCATGTCTTACAAAGAGTGTAATACATGATTAAGTGGTTATTAAGAACCTGTGAACCACTATTCAGATCACTGAGGATTGATAATGGTGTGAAAATCCCCAGACACCTATTTAGCATAAAGAACCAATCATTTGCCAATTACACCGGTTTGCTATGCAAAGAACTGAGACTGGGGCTCTCGGCTCTTTTGTTAGCGGCTTCTGTTGGAACATGTGAGATGCATGTCAATTTCAACCACAGAACATTATACTGTCTTTGTTAAGAACAAAGCTGTATGGAAAGGAGATATTTAAGAATGCATATTAGTATCTGTCACTTCCTTGGCAGTATGTAGCACATCTAACAGCTAATATGATAAAGATATATTTTATTTAGAATATGCATGGAAAATCCCATTACCAGTATACAGCAAGAAATGACAAACTAAAAATAGCAACATCTTGGTATGTTTCCAGTAATGTATATTCTGTACAAAATAGATGGGGTAATTCATACCCTCCTGTAAAATTGTATAAATATTATAAATCACCAAGAGCCATGAGTAGTGTGTTTCATATTGTAGGGTGACTTGTGTTATACTTCTGTTTAACATGTGCACTGAATCTTTAATAATAGCTGTGATACACTTGAATAATACAGTAAGAGAGGACCTGTAAGTATTGTTCAACAAAATTGTATGAACAAATAAGAAATAAGATTCTGACACTCTCTGACATACTACTCTGGACACTGTAACAGTTACTAGTCTTGTAGCATTTTTTTTTAAGAATTTTTTTTCAAGAAAGTGGATATAAATGAAATAACAATAGTCACAGGGAAACATAAAACATAGTCTTATATGATACTAGACTTTGCCATTCAGTAGTTTAGAAACAATATTGAGACACATAATATGAAGAAGCATATTTCTGAAATTGATATATTTAAGAGATTCACGCAAGATACTGAAGGCAGTCAATCCTGCAGGGGGACCACCAACAGATATAACGTGGAACCAAACTAAAAATCCAACCAAAAGAATAATAGGGTCACACCAGCTATAATGAGCAATATACAAATCAGCCAGAAAAATAAAGGCACATAAACACATATGTGTAGATTGGTTATATTAACCTTACTGTCGAAGAACCTTAAACTGGTGCACACTTATATAATCAGACAGAGATCAGTAGTAACAATTAAAACTATAACATTTTATTCTATTTGTTTAAAAAAAGAAAACACTGTGTGTTCCAAATATTGAGTTAATAACTCGTGCCTGCCAACAAAATCACATAGTGACAATCATGTATATTGCAACAATACATTGTTATTCACGTTATTTAATTGGCAGGTGCGACGCCAGACCGTACTTCACTTTGATTGGCACGTACGGATATAAAACTGCTTCCCCTGCCTGATACACGTTACCCTTGATAAAGCCAACTACTAGGCGAAACACGTGTCGGGTGATGACAGCGCGTGGAGGGTCAGATACACACAGGATTCTCCAGCCGCTGGTCGTTTTTTTCCTGCCTCCGTCCAACTTAATAATTACTGTGGTGAGACTCTGGCTCTGAATCCCTAGATAGGGAGGGACATGTACTGCACAGAAGTGTGAAGAGCAGGCCGTGAGGCCGCTAGTACTGGTAGGGTGAGTTTTTCTTTGTCCACTTTTGCTTAGGGAGCTTTGAGTCCACAGTATCTACTTTTGATTATTTTGATTCATTTGAAACAATGTATTATTGCAATATACATGATTGTCACAATGTTATTTTGTTGGCAGGCTTGGGTTATTAACTCAGTATTTGGAACAGTGTTTTCTTTTTTTTAAACATGTAGAATAAAATATTATAGTTTTAATTGTTACTACTGATCTCTGTCTGATTATATAAGTGTGCACCAGTTTAAGGTTCTTCGGCAGTAAGGTTAGTATAACCAATCTGCACATATGTGTTTGTGTTCCTGTCTAAAAATCCAACCACATTGCCGCAAATCTCTGCGACTTGGCCACTATAAGTGGTAGATGTACACAAATATATGCAGTCAGACAGCAAAGTGATAACTCCAGAATCGGAAAGAGGGACAGGTGCTTATCTTACAACACTGAGTTATGCCCACATTGGGTTGGCAAGCCAAGATAGGGCGCAAATCATGAGCAGCCTATATGTTTTATGCCATGCTATAAAATATAGTTTACACTAGGGATCTCAACTGTTGCTACAATTGTTTGGTGGTGCACTTAGGTAGCAAACACAGTGCCCTCTGCAGAAAACAAGGGAAGGGAATCATGGTAACAAAGAGTAGGAAAGTCGAGGAGGATGTTATGATTAGTTATTACAACACAACACAGTAGTTCAGAAATTAAGTACAGACAAGCACAGTAGTAAACACAAGGATACCTGTTATGCAGAATGCCAAATGAGTCCATAGGAGTAATATGCAAGAGTAGTTAATCCACAGGGAATATGCAAAAATATCCAAATAAAGTTCACATGGAAACAGCACCAGAGTGAGCAGCATGGCTGGTATAATGCTAAACAGATACAGAGAGAACCAGATAACTGGATCATCGCTGAAATGAGCTAAAAAGAAACATGCATCACAGGAAGCAATGCCCCACATCTTGCTCTGGGAGGAGGGGATATTTATAACCAGAGCACAGGTGTAGGATAACAGACAATTGCACAGATTAGTCCCAGAGAGGGTGTTAAACAGCAGCCTCTTGGGGCAGGTAGAAAAAATGTTCACAATATGAATCAGCAGTCTAGGACTCCCTAAAGACAAAACCAGATATGGAGATATGGCAGTCCAGGATGTAACAGAAGACAAGAAAGAAGAGAGTAGTGGAGAAGAAGAGGAAGAAATCTATGGATATAGAGAAGCGTGCAGAGGAGGATAAGAAAAAAATGCAGTAGAAAAAAAGGGTGGAGTTTTTGGGATAGTGCTGTGGAGAAAGGGCAGTCTGCTATATTGCTGTAGAGAAAATGGTAAGGGAGAGATAGGCATTATGGATTGAAATCGGAGTGTTGTTGAGAGAAAGGCAGAGGGGATGCTGTGTAAAAAATTGTGAAGTGCTGTAGTGAACAGTACCCCCAGACTCGGTAAATTCATATTTGGAACTGATTCCATAGAGGGTAACTGGTGTAATTTTTATAATCATAATATTGGTACACAAATGTCTTTTGTTGTTTTTTTTTTACAGCTTGATGAAATGTACTCAGTGGTGCTCAGCAGTCATGGAGAGTATCCCAGCACAATGGGGGAAGCCAGGAGAGTTAATATAACTATTTTAAAAAATGATGACCCCCATGGAGTTATTGAATTTGTTGCTCCAGGAATAGTAAAACATATTAATGAAAGCAAAGGAGATGACATGCACTATGGTAAAGATGGCATTTTTCTTTATTTTGACAGTGATGGATGATGGTTGAAATTAAATGCAATGTTTAAAACACTAATAAGGGAAGACCTATAAAACACATTGCATATTCATTTGAGCACATTGACAACAAAGTATACTTTTCTTGCATCAGTAAACTTTTTAATTATAATGTTTATATGGGGCCTGATCCACAACAGCCTTAAAGACCATATATACGCAATCTACGTAACAAAACGATGCGTAGATTACGTAAAATAGTTACTACGCATGCGTAGTAGCTACTTTCGGCAAATGACGGACGTATATTGAAAGTCGGACGCTGTTGTGGATCCGGCCCATGTTTACTAAGGTTAGATGTAATACATACAAGTATTAGAGTTGTACAAGGCTTAGAGCTGTAGTTATATTCAGGTCACTGATGTCCTA
Organism: Limnodynastes dumerilii; assembly: GCA_011038615.1. Taxonomy (NCBI): domain Eukaryota; kingdom Metazoa; phylum Chordata; class Amphibia; order Anura; family Limnodynastidae; genus Limnodynastes; species Limnodynastes dumerilii. The sequence goes on along the minus strand of WWET01003247.1, from coordinate 74,423 downwards.
GAGTCCAGGGCACGGATCTGCCATCGCACGGAGGAGAACAGGTGGCACAAATTCCATATGTTAGCCTCCATTGTGGATCAAGCCCCATGTTTCCAAAATATTGATCTTACAGTGTTTAAAGTTGGGACTTCTTTAGTCAAAAGAGTGATGTACCAGAGCTTTTATCTATGGAATGACCTTTAAGCCTTCTGATATTCCTATGTCATATAGGTCTTTTATGTGACTGCTGGTTTCCTATTGTCTTACAAAATCCTATTGTCTTACAAATAAGTCTACTCAGCTATGGATACCTACATTCCTTTGACATTGGCTTCCAGTGTGACTGGTTACTGCCGCATAATACTTTAATATTGGCAGCTTTCACTCAAGTCACAGAGACTTGAAAGTTCAGCAATGCATAAATGCCGTTCTTTATATCTAGAATCCAAGGGAACACCAGGAGCAGGGTCCACGCTGGCACTACTTAGGTGTATCTTTGTTTCTTTCTAGCTACATTTGACGTAATAAGAAAACAGGGGCTTTTTGGAGATATTAATGTGACTTGGACCATAAGCCCCAGTGGTGATGTTTATCCTGCAAATGGAATACTTCAGTTTAAAGAAGGAGAGATTTCTAAATCCATAACAGTCTCATCTGTTCCAGATGAGGTAAATATTTTACTTACTGAGCATATTGTAATTAATAGCATTGGGGTAGATCCAGAACTCCGCTTGCAATCCGTTTACTAGCGTAGCGTAATTACGCGTGCGTACCTTCTATACACTCCCCTAGGCACTCCCCCTGCATGTACGTATTTTAACCGATTTCCGCTTTCCAAACCCTACCTTAATTTTTGGCAGCGTAACCGCTGTAGTCCGCACACGTACGGATGGGTAACACGGACTTACGCAGCTAAGCACGCCCATACTGTACACTTTACATGAAAACCCCCGAAAACATTGCGTATTTTAGACGTACTTTTGTCTCACGTAAAATTGGCACGCCCACACGTACGATTTTACGCAGCAAATACATGAATGACCGATACACTCAGAGTTACGTTACATAACGTAATGTAACATCTGTCGTGCGTATGCGCAGTACATACAAAATTGCGTTTTTACGTGTCCGCCAGGTGTAAATTCACACAGAAGCGTTGTTCTGGATCTGCCCCATTGTTTGCAATATAGAAATTTTTAAGGTAGGGGACAGCAATTGGGATTAGCCTCCTTTCACCTGCACAGAAGGCTGGATCCAACAAATGGCCATGTGGTTCGCCGCTATGATAAACTGAGTTTTTGACACATCATATACCAGCCATGCAATGGCGACTATGGCGATTTTTTAAAATCAGATTCAATAGGGGGGGCACTGTGAGTAATCAGTATCCAAATGCTGCAATGGTAATAGGTAGTATTTTCCCCTAACCCTCAAGTTTTCTTAGCCCATCCTTAACCCTCCATATCCCACAGCCTAACCCTAACCTTCCCCTTCCGTCATCCTAAACTTAGCAAATTCCATCTGCAAGCCCATGGGGAGAAGCACAATTCGTTATTGGGTTCCTTTTTGGCCATTTGCCGTAGTACCCGTTCCCAATAGGAATATTCCTTATTTACATGATTTCAGCACTGATACAGCTGCAAATAAGCAGCATGACATTTAAGGGATGGTTATTATAAAGAAGAGAAGAAATGACATATAACTCCCAATGATGAGTTGTATTATTGGACCGAATACGTGTGTAATAAGTACGCAAATTAAGTTAAAAATGTATTTTATTTGACACTTGTTTTGTAAGTGTATTATCTGTATTACACTCTCTAGATTCCAGAGGAGGAAGAAGTGTTCACCATGACAATTTTCAATCCTACGGGTGGTGCCAGGATGGGAAATGTAACAGCTGCAACATTGGCAGTAAATAAAAATGATGATGCCATTTTTTTTGCAGGTACTGTATTATATTATGTTGTAACGTGCAGTCAGAATCTATTACAGCTAATGTTGCCTTAACTTTCGAAACAGCAAGCATATAACTAGCTAACAGCCTCCATGACATGCAGCAGGGCCTGCCACACTTCACTAATTTGCTTTCTACCACAGATCCAGTTGTTGTGTGGATTGATGAAGGTCAAGTTGCAAATTTTACCATTGTACGTAATGGGTCAGCTGATTATGTGTCTACAGTCACTTATTCTACTGCCTCTGGCACAGCTGATTCTAATGATGGAGACTTTGCTGTCATCTCTGGGGATATCTTGGTCTTTGAAATTGGACAGAGATTATTGAATATATCAGTGTATACAAGTGAAGATGACCTACCAGAAACAGATGAATTATTTTATATACAGCTCTTCAACTGCACAGGTAAGAATAGGTGATAATGAATATTATTTGTTTAGTAAAAGGAAATCAGTGGCAAATGCAGGCTTTTTATGTATTATATACCACATACTATAATATATTATATTAGTTTGAGATTAACACACTATACACAGTATATAGTGTGTTATTCCCAGACCCCTAATATATACACCACATGTACTGTATATAGTGTGCCCTGTCAAGACCCCTAATATACCCCACATGTATAACAAGCATCGGAAACTCCCCTTTCAAACATACGCCATATATTATCATTGTATCCCTGAGGAAAGTGGTTGTTTCCACTGAATCATTGGAATAAACGCAGGACCCAGTCTTTTTGTTGCAGTGAAGTCTCTAAATGCCTCTATAATATATGTATGTATATATATATATATATATATATATATATCACTAATATTGTATTGTCTATTAAGATATTGGTGACTATTTTTACTATATAATATATATCTGCATGGAGCCTGATTCAGACCCCACATGGTGGTGCACAGTAGAGGGGAGTAAATTCCCTGTCACTCTCCTTTCTTTTGCGGGTTTAGCAGCAGTTACGCTGTCATAATCCTACCTGTCAGATCTGCAAGGAACTGTGATATTTAAATGTTCCCCCAACCACCTTATAGAGTGTAAACGGGCAGAGGGAATGGGCCGCAACCCATCAGATTCTAGTTGACATTTTCTAGTAAGTAATAGGAAAAGTGAGAGCTAGAATCTGCTTAGTTGCTATGGGCAACATCTCCACTTTTCCTTTCCTGCAGCTTGGTGAATTTGTCGCCTTCTGGGGTAAGGGGGTTGCTGGGCAACAAGAAACCTCCCCTGTATGGGCCACTGGTAAATCATAGTGTCCATTATTGTTATAACAGTATTCTGAAGCTGTCACATACTCTGGCACCATCCATTCCTTCCCTCTAAAATCCAGAATTTCCATACTACACAACTATATATTCCCAGTACATTAGATGGCTGATGAGTCTATTAGTAGAGCTGCAACGTGGCTTTAATTGACATTTATGTTTATGTTACCTAAAAGTCAAACAAAATAATATTTGACTACAGTGATCTTTACCAAACATTGGAAAATACATACAGTATATGATTTGTCTTGCTATGATTTAGGGCTTATATAGAAATGAATTTATCTTCCTTTAGGAGACACTGTTGTGAGTGGGAATGGCAACGCAACAGTTATTATCAAAGCTAATGATGACCCTAACGGGATATTCTATATTGAACCCATGGACAAATCAGTAGAAGAAGGTGGATATAATCAATTCAAGTAAGATCACTAAAGTTGTAAAATGTATTTATACAGTATATGAACAAATATGTATACAAATAAACAGTAATATGTCTTTAATAATATCAATGCCATGTCTTAATAAATATAGTATGTAAAGCATTTTTATATACTTTTTGTAAGTTGGCTCTATTATTTATAGTTCTCTTTTTTTTAAATAAAACTAATAATATTCTATTAGAAAAAAGACAGTTTCTATTTATTGGAAATATTTCTCTGATTATCAACAGATTGACTAACAAGTAACCACTACAACCCACCAAGTTTGTATATGTAAAATAGGATATTTTATTATTTGTCTATTCTTATACAATATTAAGCCTATGCTTCTGATTTTCAGATGAACACTTATATTTAAACAGTGACATCCCAGTTTCAGCACAATCTATTCTGTACTTTTTGTGATGCTATATATATACACACACACACACATATACATATCTGGTATTTGCAGGGTGGTGAGGACGCGAGGACATTTCGGCAGTGTGCTCCTACACTGGCAGATACTGCAGAACGGATCCGTCTTACAACCAGGCCAGGAATTTTCAGACTCTTTCGGCACTGTTTTGTTCAATGATAAAGAAGAATATAAATATATTATCCTCCATGCTGTTTCTGATAAAATCCCAGAGTTCAATGAGTTTTACATTTTAAGACTGGTGAATATTTCAGGTATGTGTCTCATCCCTGTAAACTGTGTCTGTAAGCCATACATTTTTGTTGTAAGGAATAGAACCTGATTGCTAGTAGTATACATGATTATGTTGTAATATTGGCTTGGCTGAATGCATGGATTTCATGGTTTATTGTTTTCTTAGTCACTGTATACCTTTTGGGTATTCCTTATACAAATGAGGTCAGTTATAAACATTGTACAAGCATATCTTGTTTGCCCATTCCCAGGCTTGGCAACAGAAATCTTGGTACCCCGGTGCACTCATGTTTTTGGGGGCCCCATCCCTCCTCCTAGTGAATTGCAGGGGACCCTCTGAACCTCGAGGCCCGTCACAGCGGGTGTGAGTCCCCGTTTATTTCGATAGGGCCGTTTCCTCCCAGCCAGTTTCGAACGGGCTGGGATTTCTATTGCATATGCCTCGAGGAAGCATAGCAATCCAGCCATGGAGCGCCGAGCTTTCAGTGCTCCGAAAGGTAAGAAAAAATAATCCCCCCCCCACTCCTTCCCCTAATTCTAACCCTAACCCTCCCCTCTTACCACCCTAACCCTCCCCACAGCCTGACTCTAACCCTCCCTTCCTGGAAGCCTGAACCTAACCCACCATCTCCCACAGCCTGGCCCTAATTCTCCCTTCCCTGCAACCTAACCCTCCCTCCCCTGCAGCCTGATCCTAACCCTCCCCCGCACCCTGGAGAGGTTACTCACCTTTCCTGTGGTCTGGCGGTAGCGGCGGGATATCGGCGGTGGTGTTATTTCTGAACGAAAATGGGTGAGAATGGGAGAATGGGTGAGTATGCCGATCGACATACTCACCCACTCAAATTTTTTTTTAAAAACTGGGCATTATTCAAAATAGGGACATCGAAAAGGAACTTTCGGATGTCCCTATTTCGCAAAGCAGAGTTTCTAAGCGGGGACTGACAACGGGTCACAGCTGGACCTGCCCTTTCCCCCTTTTAACTTTCCTGAATGTCTTTTAATGGGCAATACTAACCATATAACACTACATTTGCTTTATGTGGCTACAACTATATTCTAATGAACATAATACCCACAAAATAATACATGCCTCATTTTAATCTAATTTGCTACAATGAATCTCATTTAAATAGAACTGACATTTAATATGATGTTTACAGAATGGTGACTATCATTAATGAATACTTTTATAGTCATCGTGATTTTAAAAAATAGTTCCTGGCTTTATTTATACAGTTGATACAATTGATTATTTCTACAAGTAAAAACGATAACATTTTTGAGATGAGGAACCTGCTAGGTTCTAATTCTCAAGTTTAGGAACAAATAATGAGGTATTCAATTACTTTGATAACCTTTCAAATTAGATATGTTGTGTTAGAACTGAAATCCACTGGTAACATTAGTGTAGGATATGAACATTTTATATAATTATTTAGAAAAGGGAAACTAGTCATTTTATATAGTCTTGGGGCCAGATTTACTAGCTGCGGGTTTGGAAAAGTGGAGATGTTACCCATAGCAACCAATCAGATTCTACCTCTCACTTTCTTTTTACATTCTAGACAGCTAAAATCTGATTGGTTGCTATGGGCAGCTTAGTAAAACTGGCCCTTGGAATTATTAGAACATTTCTAATGTCTGGAACTGAACTACGTAGGTAATGGATGGACACAAGTCGGCATATGGGACCAGATTCAGAGATACGTGTGCCTAAAGCACGCAGATATACACAAGTACGTAGCAAAGCAACGCCCAAGACACTCCCCCAGCATGGACGGGTTTTCGGTGACTTACGCTTCCATAGGGCACCCTTTACTGTACGTGTGTACTTATGTGCGTATGTTACTTACGTGCGTGCTTACATGACTAACCGCGCCCTCAAAAGTTAATTTAAATGCCTCCCCGCCCACTTTCAGGTAACGTCACACGTACGGAAGACAACCACGCCCCTCCGTACGTATGTCCCTAAGTGCAATTCAGAGTCCGTGCACAATGGACCTAAATCCTACGTAACTTGCGTGTAAAAATGTACGCAATATCGTATCTGTGAATACGGTCCATAAATTATTTTTCCTATTCTTGTGACATTTTAGTTTAATGAAAATGAAATTTAGGCTTTATTTAGCACCACTGTTCGGGGGTAATATATTTTATATTGTACTAAATACCATAATATATTTACATAGGTGGGTTTCCAGGCCCGGGAGGACGTCTTGCAGAAATAAACCTAAATGTTACAGTGGTGATCCCTTTCAATGATGATCCATTTGGAGTATTTGTCATTGGGCTGGACAGTCAAGATCGGGAGGTAGCTGAAGATGTGGTATCAGTAGATGACATGAGCTATGTGACCAATATTTCAGTATGGAGACAGCAAGGAACTTTTGGAGATGTTCGAGTTGGATGGGAAATTCTTTCCCACACCTTTAAAGCTGGTCTCCCCCCAATGCTAGACCTCTTGCTCATATCCTCATTCCCTCCATCCATACAGCTCCAGCCTCTCATGCGTCGGCACCACAGTGGAACAGATGCCTTGTATTTCAATGGAGCTGAAGGGGCTTTTGGAGTGATCGAGCCACTGTATTATCACAATATAAATAACACCCTGACAAACTTTACATTCTCAGCTTGGACAATACCCCTCGCCAATACTAATGGATTTATATTCTCAAAGGATAATGACAATGGAACAATGTATTATGGTGTGAAAGTTGAAACAAATGACTCTTATATTATAGTCCTACTTTATTACGTGACCTTTGGATCCAACAGTACTTATTTTGCTAAAGCCGGAGTTCCGAAATTCATGCAACAAAACGCCTGGACCCATCTTCTCATTACATTAGATGATGGATTTATAGAGTTTTATATTGATGGAAATCCTGTCCCTGGCGGAGTGAAGAGCCTGAAAGGAGAATCAATCATTAATGGTGCGTGAGTACGGCTTATCATTCCATGTGTTAATCTATAAAAAGAACAGCACGATTTCCAATGTCCCAAACCAGTTAGTTATTGCAATTCAGAGAGTAGAAAAATTTACATTCATGAAATAAATATAGAAAAAATGTAAATATATAAACATATATTAAAATACTGTAGCTACAATATAATAACCTGTTAATATTTTTGTACAAAATAAGATTTTTATTTTTAATTTATGTGACCAGTGAAAGACTGAGAATGTAAAACCTTCTACATGGATAGCTAACGATAACTTAACGATAATTAACCCTGTCAGCATGCCTCTAATCATTGCGGGACTACACTACTCCTGGCTACATTCAGAGCTGGATTTAAAAGTCATGGGACCCTAGCAAGATATCTGTTTAAGGCCCCCCCAAGGGGGTGCTGCGGATAGCCAGTGAGAGAAGCAGTGAGAGGAGAAGCAGTTGACTATACTGATATGGCTGCTTGAACCACGACATTTCACACGTCTAGTCACAGACAATATTGAAGAGTCTGCGTGTTGGAAATGACAGCTGACGTCTGATGAGGTCACAAAAGTGTGCAGTAACAGTGCTGGATCCCGGGTGGCTACAGGCCTCTGGGGCTCGCCAGGCCCTAGGTCAGTGCCTAGATTGCTTTGAGGGTAATCCGGCCCTGGCTACATTGCGCTATTTGTTTCTGGCCACTGATTTTTGTGACACACACTGAGCTGTGTTAAGCATATGGGACTGAATCTTCAGGTCCTCTTTTTCCCCTCAGTTACATCTGTTTTTGTCCACTTTGCGTTCTGTGCATATGCACGCGTCCATGCTTCTCAGTCACACTGCATTGTTATATATCCAGACTTAAAATGTCACCTCAGACATCTTCCGACAGAGGGGCTGAGGTTCTGGTTCATTGTGGTTGTGACAAGTATCTAACATCAGTAAAAATGATGTCTCTGTGTATTAGTCAGTGCTTGTTGTTTAATTGTTTGGCATTAAAGTGTCATGATCATTAGGCCAGACCCAGATTTTTAATGCCTCTCACAGCTGCAGCGAGGATCACTCCCGTTGCTCATACAGCCTTATGCTCCGAGAACCCTACATTGAAGTTCCTGCACCATGCACACTTCAGATTCTATTTGCATACGATTACGTTTTTCTATGAATGAAGCTGGAGCAGGCTGGCTTATCTTCACTGCGAGTCTGGCAGCTTTGTTCACAGAGTTTTCTATTACTTACCCCTCCAGCAAGGTCCCGCAATGATCTGCGAGGTCATCGCAGGACTTCTCATTCATGCCATCCTTGAATGAAGCAGTGACTCTCATTCGGGACTTAGAAATTTAAACTGCCGACATGAGAAACAATGCGCAGTGCCTTCATGCCGGGACTTTGCCATCTGCAGTCGGACGAGTCGTCCGGACAGGGGAATTTTAAATATTTACCAATTTTTTCTAATTTTTTTTTTGGTACTTCTTTATCTTTGCGGCCCCCGCTATGTAACTTACGTATCCCCGCCTTTGCGGCCCCCGCTATGTAACTTACGTATCCCCGCTATCCCCGTAAGTTACGCAATTTTTTTTATTTTTTTATTTTTTCTCCCCCAATTCTCCCTCTCTCTCTGGGGGCAGCACGGGCAATGCTGGGACACAAAGGGGGGGGG